>ML251368.1:1578-12556 GCA_005239495.1 Nicotiana undulata | reverse complement strand
GACTGAGTGTAATTCACAACATATCAAGTGAGGAAACACAGTAAAACAGTTCCCCAAGGGGTAAACAGATCGGCACTAGGCCCCAAACACGGCTTACAGCCTAAAATATATCATAAAATATAAATACTAATTAAGCATAAGCTTAAAAATTTGGTTTCGCAACTCAATAATCGCCTAAATAGGAAATATGTTTCCAAAGTTTCCACCTTTTCATTTCAAAACCCGTAAAAGGGTGCATAGTCCGGGGTTTCATACCCTCAGGACAGGATTTCAAGACATTACTTATCTCAAAATTAGCCCGGAATTATTCCGAAACACGCTTGCCTCTCGAATCAACCTCCGAAGGCTCCAAATCAACCAAGTTCAGATTTTTATCATCAACATATGCTTAAGGAATAAATTCCAATTGAAAAATATCGAATTTAACTCAAAAATCCGAAACCGGTCAAAACCCGACCCCCGGACCCGCATCTCGAAACTCATAAAGTTTTACAGAAAGGTTTACTTCATCTTCCCACGAGTCCGTAAATATAAAGAACACCTAAATCGGAGTCCGTTTGACCCCTCAAATCGACCCTTGAAGGTCTCATAATCTCGTGCCCCAAAATCCTATTTTTCTACTTTTTTCATGAATTAAAGGCTGGGATTATGGTCTATAATCACCCATAAACGAGTTTTAATGGTCAAGACACTTACCTCTATGAAGAACACTGATTTCCTCTCTTAAAAATCGCCTCAAAAGCTTCTCCCCGTTCAAATATAGGAAGAAAACTCGAACTGCTCGTTATATAAATACTTTTCACACGTTTTACTGCTCCCAATGGATTTCTTGTGAAATTCTAATCAATTTAGCCTTTTGAATCACTCAATTTGACCTTATAATGAAGGAGATATGTAGGTTTTAAGATTTGCAAACAGTATAGGTTTTTAATACGCCGTCAGAGGCAATTTCATTATTAACCTGAAAGATTTGGGCAACCTTGGTAAAATGGCCATAAAATCCTCATACGATGTCCAAATTCGACGATTCTTTTTGCTACGGGTCCGTAATTACAATACGGATCTAATGCTACTTTAAAAACAGTAATCGGAGCTCATTTGTTAAATATGATATCATTTATGCTTGAAGAAACGACGCCGAAGCATAAGAAAAACGAGCACAATGCAGCCCAAACCTATCCAAAACTCACCCGAGCTCCTTGGGACCCCAACAAACTATACCAAAACATCACATATGATCATTCAAACTTAGTTTCACTCTCAAAACACCAAAACTAACATCAAAACACCAAAATTACATCGGATTCAAGCAAAAGAACTTTGAAATTTTTAAAATCCACCAAAGATGCCGAAACTGTCCAAAACAACTCCGATTGACCTGAAATTTTGCAGACACATCCAAAATGATATTACGAACCTGTTCCAACTGTCGGAATTCCATTCCGACTCCGATAGCCTATTTTCCACTGCCGACCGGAAATCACCAAAAACTAACTTTCGCCAATTCAAGCCTAATTCTACACCGGACATCAAAGAATTATTTTGAACACACTCCTAAGTTCCAAATCACCTAACAAAGCTATTCGAGCCGTAAAATTCGTATTTCAAGGTCGTTTACCAATAAGTCAACTCTCAGTTGACTTTCTCATTTTAAGGCTATTTTTAAAGTTTAAGTGACTAAATTCTCATTTAACCATTCCGATTTCAAGCTTATCAACTCTAACACATCAATAATATAATAATCGGTCTATGATAAGTTAATAACAGCAATTATAATGCAGGTTTTACGTAACGACAGACTGGATCGTTACAGACAAGAAGATGCGAGATTAGTGGAGCAGTTTCGTGTAGTAAAGTCTAACCAACTTAAGAAATCTACACATCTTGCAGTTAACTCAAGAGAACAAGTTAACAGAGACTTGCAAAGTTAATAAATCCTAAATAAATGCTAATAGGTCTACCAGTTTAAGAAAGTTCTTTTACTGGTGTGAATATTAGCACATTCAGACTTAGAGTTATTTGATTTTTCATCTTATAATAATAATTCTACGTTGCTAAATGAATCTAAGCAGCAAGATAAGAAATGAAAATAGCTAAATTATAAAGAGAGGAACTTCATTTAAACACATATAAATAGTTCGATTGCATGGCTACTAATAACCTTATCTTTCAATCAAACTAAACCTTTAAACAATACAACGACAGATAAATTTTGTTAAAGTCTTAACATTAGTTGATCATAAATTGTTATTATAATAGTTTCTTTTTAAAAAAAAAAATAATAATCTTAGAGGCATGTATTCCAGATAACAACAATACAATAAATTTAGGAGAATTAATACACATGATATACACTCAAAACTTTTTAACCCCATATCTTACTAGAACTCACACATCTTCTGAATAAAGTTTGGTTTTATTTTTATATATTCGTACGATTCAATACTTAAACCTATATACATGATTTCTAGGTGATGAGAAGTCTTATACACAATAATAGACATGATATCTATACTTTCTGATATATTTGATAAAACTAAAGAACGCAAAGTATTATTGTTTTTTGTACAAACACTTAATCCAAAAAAAAACTTGTTTGTTATTTATTAATAAAAAAAAAGATTCGGATGGAATGGAACTAGCCTAGAAGAACATAATTATGACTCAGATGGAAATCACTAGATGATATCTTATAATATCTCAAAATAAAAATACATAATCAATAATTCATCTTCTGTGACCAAATCAAACAAAAATCTGTAAAGCACTTGTTTTCATGACATCTAAGACACAAACAACTAAATAAATCTTAAGAAAACCAAATCATAAACACACTTTGAAGACCATAAAATTCGGAGAAGAAAAGAAGAAGAAGAAGAAGAAGAAGAAGAAGAAGAAGAAAACACCGACCTAATTTGGAGCAGTGAACAAGGACTTTGAGGGCTCAGATCTACCCCTCCTTAGTTGTCGAGAATGTGAAAACGGATACTAAAATTGAGAAGTCTTCCGGAGATTGTAAAGCTTGATATTAACAGAGCAAGAAACTGAATATTTTTTTTCGGAAAAAAAAATCTCCCCCCTTTGGCTAACACTTTACAGGATATTTATAAGTGAGGATGAACTAGGGTTTCATATTTTTTGGGCGGGATTTTGAAGAGCCGTTTGAAATTTAAAATGCCCGTTTGAGATCAATCCAAAATGTGGCAGAAAAGAGATCGAACAAAATCGTCCTTTGCTTCAGAGTTGCAGTGACTTTTTACAAAACTTTTTTATATTCTTTATCAAAGGATTTGACTATGAAGAAAGAGAGTATGACTTTGCTGAAATGGGTGTGACATTTCTCTGGTTGAAGATGAAAGGGATTGAAGGTTTTCTTAAAATGGGGAAGATGACAAGGGAAGGAGAAGCAGCACCGGAGAGAGAGAATTTGGGAGGAAGCCCTAATTGATTTTAGGTCTTTTGGGTTGTAGAAGGGTGTTAGATAGGTTGTTGGACTAATTATTCTTGGGCGATTGGGCTGGGCTTCAAGTAAGCTGACCATGGCCGAAATCGGATTGAAATGGCCCATTTCTTCCTAGTATTTTCTTAGGCTCCTAAATTTGATTTAATTAGCTCTTTCAAATGCATTATACCATATTAAGTAAATAAAAATAATAGTAGTACTAGTAATAATACTAAGTGAAATAATGCTAATAATACCAATAGCGACAACAATAGTATAATGAAATTTTAATACTAATAGAATAATAATTTTATAGTAATTTTAATATAATGATTGTAGTGGTAATTTTAATAATAATAGTAGAATGAAAAATAGCAACAAATTCATGATAAAATAATTATAATACTAATAAAAATAAAAAGTGTTTGTGGTAGTCATAGACTAATGCTAATACAAAATTAATATTAATATAAATACTAATAATTATAGTATTAACAAAAATAAGGTGTTTAAATTATTAATAACTTAAAAGCTTAAGAAAATTAATTGAAAGAAAGGATGGACAAAATTGGATGTCAACAACAGTATTACAATATTTTCATTACCATCGAGCTCTTAGTATGGCCGAGCGCCTATGAGCGAGCCTACTACGGCAGAGCAGTAATATATATATATATATATATATATATATATATATATATATATATATATATATATATATATATATATATATATATATATATATATATATATATATATATATATATATACCGAGCCTTATAGGGTCGGACAGCTATTTTACTTATTATATTGAGAGAATTGAGTCAGTATCAGCAGGCAAGCATACCATCAGATTATCTTTGGCTTCCAGCTACCTGCAGTTGCTATATTATCAGTTTAGTTTCATCTTTTAGTATATTGCCTTACATACTCGGTACATTATTCGTACTAACGTTCTTTTGTTGGGGACGCTGCATTCATGCCTGCAGGTATAGATAATCAGTTTGACAAGCCCTCATAGTAGACAAGATTGGCATTTAGCGAAGGATCGGTAAGACTCCACCTCATTCGGAATGTGGCTGAGTCTATGAGTCATTGTGTCAGAGTTGTACTACAGACTTATGGGTAGGCTGGTACCCTGTCCCATTTGATGTCAAATAATCTTAGAGGCTTTGTAGACAGAGGTTCATTTTGTACAGTATGTCAGAGGCCTTGACGGCCCCTATGTATTCATGTTTTAAGAAAAATGATTTATTAATACAATGTTTTCCCACTTATAGTTATACATTACGAGTTGTGGCCATGTTGGCCCATGATAGTTGCAGAAGAAAAAAATGAGTTATAGAGTGGTTCGCTCGGGCCAGTTCGGCACCGGGTGACAGTCACGCCTCCCTAGGTTTGGGGCGTGACAAAGTGGTATCGAAACAGTTCTGTCCTAGGGTGTCTACAAGCCGTGTCCAGTAGAGTCTTGTTTATAGGTGTGTCGTGCACCACACTTATAAGCAGGAGGCTACAGGGCATTTAGGACCGTCACTCTTTCTTCTTACTCTAGATGGTGTGGTAAAGCTCAATTGTAAGAATTCAAATTCCTAACTTCTATTTTATTCACAATAAGATGATGCCTACCTCCAGAAAGATAGTTGATAAGATATTGAATGTATCTATGGAAGGGTTGAGTTAGAGGGACTCGAGTTTCTTTCATGATGCTTATGATAAGTAAATGTAAGATTTTCAGTAGATCATGTGTGTACGAAGACCTATCCACCCTTATGGTGAAAGACAATGAGAGATTGAGAAGATAAATACAAGTTTCAACAAGCAAAAGAAGCAAGATGAAGAAGTGTACGAGGAAACCCAGTTAATGAAGGTGAACAGTATTTACAATTCAGGCAAAGGAATATAAGCTTTTTGAGCTACATTCAACAGTAACAAAGGTATGTACAATTGGCTACATCGATCTTAGTTATTCCCTATGAGAGCTAATAGATATGGTTCAAAAGAGGGATGGGATATCAGGATCTGGAAGGAGTTAGAGTGACCCAAAATGGTGGATGAATTGTTTGCGTTAATTGACCTCGCTGAAGGATATTACAAATGTGCTAATAGATCTCCTTGCGAGACACCCAGATGGTGTACTCCAAAATAGTACAGCAAGATATGGTTACCACAAATATTGGCATCGGAAGCCTCGAAAGGATAAATATTACAGTGGTATGGATCCCATCCCTAGTAGAGAAAGAATGTTAGGCAACCTGAAGAGCCAGTAGGTGGATCAAGGGGAGCTAAAAGCAAAAGAATGTCTTTTTCATGTTTTGGAATAAAGTAATAGATATAAATGTTAGCAGGAAGTAAGAAGAAGAGTCAACAATGCATTATGAGTAAGATGTAATACATGGATGACAACGGTAGATCAAAAAGGTGACAATATTACAGAATCTATAGTTAAGTAAAGGAAAAGACAAGAGGTGATAGGCCTTGAGACAACAAAAGAGTATAGGCCATACAGTCACATCCTCATTTCGAGAAATATTTTCGTGACTCTAACGCGATTAACAGAAGGAAAAGTTAGACCCCAAAGTAATAGAAATCAGTATAGACTGGTAAATAAGGTAAACTAAACATGAATTAGGGACTGAGTGATTTGATAATTGTCGACATCATGAGAAATTCAGATTTCGTTTCGATGATAATACAGTGGACAACAAAAGAAGATCCATGATAAATTCAGAGTATTTTCATTCAGGGAGATGTTTCCCTAAAGCAAGCAATATGAGCAAAATAAAGCTTAAGAGACCGTGTGTGCCATTTATGCTAAGTGTCACAATGGCGAGTAAGGGAATTTGTTATCCTTAGTACAGAATGATTGTTGCAAGGCGAGTAAGGATCATTAATGTTATGAAACAACGCCAAAGATGAAGAGGTAAAACATCGATAGGTAGATCGTCGTGGCTCCAACTCTTAGTACTCCCCTAAAGGGGGGAATATGTGTGACATTAAGTCGGAATTAAGTGGTTCTAGTAACTATGGAATGGTAAAGAAGGAATGCGATAAAAATGAGAAAGGAATGAAATTGCACTTATTCAAGGCTTACAGATATGCTACGATTCTAGGACATTATGTAAACACAACGTCGGGGAAAGGAAGTAAGGGTTCCTGCCCGAGATATTATTGATTAATAAGGAGCCAGTGCGAGAGGTAAGTTAAGACAAAGAAAATGTCTCAAGAAAGATTACGCGGAATATTGATACGGTAATGGGTCAACAAGAAATTAGTAGTTGATTCAAGAAGAGCCTAGCTATGGCTAGACAAGAGAATGCAGACAAATCAACAGATCGTGCAAGATAAACATAAGGAACCCCAACATGGGGAATTCAGCCTTGCAGTTATGACGTCGTGTCCCTTGAGAAATATTCAGATAGGAGTTGGAGTAGTTAAAGGCATAATATGAGTATTAAGGAAATAAAAGAGAGTGCCACTAGGAAGACAGTCAAAATATCAGTTCAGAAGCAACCCTACAAGCGCAAGGGTGTGGAGGTAAGTAACTACGGATAATTATAGGCGAGGAAGGACATCAAAAATTCCGTCGAGTATGCGATATGATAAGCTCGCAGCCTTACAAGAGTCATAGGATCCTCCCTAAGTACTACAATGAAAGACTAGCTGAGGAAATAAGGAAGAAGGCTTCAACCTAAGCATAATAACTAGAAGAAGAAATGGTCATGTAAAGAAAATCTCACAGCAACATTGTATGCACTCCATAAAACACCTATTGTGGCTAATGAACTGAAAGTAAAATCAGAAGTGATATTCAAGATCATATGATTTGTATGGAATATGCATGGGCACGAAGATAAGCTAAGTATGCACGTAAAAAGGGGCAAAGACAAGGAAAAGTAATTGCTTATGTTTAAAGAAAGCTGAGATGGAACAAAAAGAATTATTCAATTCATGATACAGAGTTAGTTACGTTATGAATGCACTTAAGAGTTTGGAGTTTTATACGTGCAGCATATACAACCGTAGAAGATTTCGGTATAAGTTAAAAGAAAGAATTGAGCCCAGTTCATAGGCGAGGGATTGAATTATTAAAGAATTGTATCATGGATATTCTTAAACGTAATAACTAATACTATGAACCACAGATCGGGAGATAGCTTAAGCCAACATAAAGGCTGATCATAAAAAGGAGGAAGCTAAAGAGATAAATCAACGAAGTAAATCGGGAATCTGATTATTGGACCATGAAAATTATAGAAACCATGATTGAGAACATTACAGGATCACTCTTAATATCAGAGGTATCAAAGGGACAGTACAATATTCTATAATGGCTCTACAATAAAGCCAGTTAGAAAATACCAGCCTCATAAGAATTCAGTATGGAGCTCCCACCTGATTGTATAGGCACCAGAGGTGCAAGTATTATAATAGAAGTTCAAGTTATGGACGTGGATTATAGCTATGTGTAAGGAAGGTCATGAAAGAGATAGAAGATACGATACAAGATTTTAGAAAAGCATAAGGAAATCGGTCGCAAGCCAAAGTATGATAGAACGACAAGGTTTTAGAAAGACATGAGTAAGAATAAGAAGAAAGCAAGTGAGAAGGTGACGAAAATGGATAAGTCCTCGGAACTAAGCCCATAAAAATAAAAGAGCAGATGGTTTCTTTAAGCTATTGAAAGCTCAGCATAGCCTAAATGAACTCAAAAGAGTCTAAGACTAATAGCATTTAGAAGAAGTGGAATGTTGCCCTGGTAGTAGGATAAGGGTGTAATTGTGATAAATAAATGATGACGTTTGGGCCTTCGTTTGAGTAATGTGTTCATGAATTGTACATGATTAAAATACCCACGTAAGGCGAATCACATTGGGATGACTACGATATGAGATAGGGTTATGGAAATACAATATTTCCCCCAGGTGGATCAGGAAAATAATTTCAAATATTCCACGACACAATGTAAGCCCTAGTGGCAATATATTACGTAAGAAGTTTCAAGTTATCAATGAAAGATTTAAGATCAACATTGAGGTGAAATAACAGTGGATGAGCAAAAGCTGCAAAGCATGAGATGAGATTAATCCATCAGTATCAGGATGAACAGTAATAAAGAAATGTTAAATAATTTAGCTTTATGCATATAGGATAAGCAACGAGAGTAACCTAGAGTTCGGTAGCAGACCTCAGCAACGATAAATCGAAGTAAGAATTTTGGTATAGTGTGGCCTACTTAGATGTCGTAAAGCTAATGACGCTCAGAGGAACATCTTGACATAATTTTGTATATGTTCACAAAGTGAAGACTAGAGATTGGCTAAAAGCTGGAAAAGAAGAGAAGAATGGTAAAGGTTGCATGATAGAAGGTAGCATTAGCAATAGTTACGAGATTAGAAGGATTGCGACTCCAAGTCGTGGTGTGAGAAAGGGGCTTAAAGGGGGGAATGCCCTGGCCTTTGGGATTCATTCACAGAACAAATCGCCTAGATGGCAAGATGAGTATTAAGATATTCACAAGAGCTATAAGTTGTGAAAATTATAAGAGCATCAGTCAACATTCGAGGACGAATGTTCCAAATGGGGGAATGATACTACGCCCCGCAATATTACGTCGATATTACGTCCCGCAGTATTATATTTTGATGATGCTACGCTTCACAATATTAAATTATGACGATGTTGCACCCTGCAGTATCGTACGTTGAATTTGTCGTAAGATAATTGACATCAGTCCAAGGAAAAGATTATTTGGAGATTATAAGGATTATGCTATTTCAAATAAGTGGTGAGTAAATTCGTGAAGTTGAAAGGGGAAGCAAGTCAAAGAAAATGAATTTTCGTCCAAATTTGGCATGTTGGGATAAAATTCGTTCCAAGCGTTAATACCCGATACTTATGGACTAGTACCATACAAGGTACCACATGACCATGACAATAAGGTGAATAAGATATGTGATAAGTGAGTAGTATTTTAAGTAAGTGGAAATAATTCTTAATTATGTAAGTAATTGGTTAATTAATTGTAATGAGACATTACCTAATTAATTAATAATTGGTGGTGAATTAATTAAAGTCTTTGGATAAAGACTATTGCATAAAAACGTGGCAGCCCTTTGAAATATATGAAGTGACTCATAATTTGGAAGGAAAGGTATCAAATTAAGTTCATACACATGACATCTGTAAGATATCAAAAGTTCAAAAGTTTGTCCTTGGATAAACAAGTTCAAGTCCCAGATTCTCTTCTTTAGTTTCTCAAAGAAACTAATAAACTAATATCACATTCATTAGTCCTAACGTTGATTCTCTTATTTAATTTCTCGAAGAAACTAATATCACATTCATTAGTTTTAGTCCTAACGACGTTTACGATAAATTCAAGCTTCCAGATTATAGTTTGTGTCGCTGCGAGAAATTGGAATTAAAAGGAGTTGTGAAAAATTGGATGAAAGTGAGGTGCTTATGTTTGCTAAGCTATAGGATGAAAGCCATAAATTTCATACGAGACTACGTAATATTATGGCAACGGGATTTTGGTATTCTAAAGGAGTATGGTGCAATTTTTAGCAAGAATATTATACGTATTTTTCCTACTCCAAGTATGTTAAGGCTAATCCCTTCCTTCATTTTGGCATGATCTCGTAATTACACGAGTTTGATAACGAGGTATATAGAAAAATTCATATTCTTGAAGTTTATGTACATTTCCTAGTCTCATAAGTTACAATATTCTCCCTTATCGGGACTTCATATTCAATTGAGTATTGTCTTTTTCCAGTCAAAAGAGCAGAGAATCTATATATACAGTATTACAGTATTTTCATTACCATCGAGCTATAATCGATGGGCATGCCCCTTATTAGGCAACCTCTGATCAGATGGTAAGTTATATATCGAACCTACTGTGGCCGAGCGCCTATGAGCAAGCCCAGTTGGTCGAGATAAAGAGCCTAGTATGGACGAGCGCCTATGAGCGAGCCTACTACGGCAGAGAAGTTATATAGTTATATATATAACCAAGTCAGCACGTTTCATCCCGGTGGCGGTTTCATCTTCAGCAGAGAAGTTGGCTCAGATTTATATGAAAGAGATCGTCAGATTGCACGGTGTGCCCCTATCTATTATATCAGACCGAGGTACTCCGTTTACCTCCCATTTCTGGAGAGCATTCCAGCGAGAGTTGGACACACAGATTGAGTTGAGTACAACATTTCATCCTCAGACGGACGGACAGTCCGAGCGCACTATTCAGATTTTGGAGGATATGTTGCGGGCATGTGTTATTGATTTCGGTGGTTCATGGGATCAGTTCTTGCCGTTAGCAGAGTTTGCCTACAACAACAGTTACCAGTCGAGCATTCAGATGGCTCCGTATGAGGCGTTGTATGGTAGGCGATGTCGGTCTCCAGTCGGATGGTTCGAGCCCGGAGAGGCTAGGTTATTGGGTTCCGAGTTAGTCCAGGATGCCTTGGATAAAGTGAAGGTTATTCAGGATAGGCTTTGTACAGCTCAGTCCAGGCAAAAGAGCTATGAAGG
>ML251366.1:5709-17449 GCA_005239495.1 Nicotiana undulata | reverse complement strand
TCAATTTATTCCTGCATTTTTATTATATAAATAATTATTAATTGCATCATAAATAATTTTTATGATGATTTTATCATCTAATTTTCATCATTTATATCCATACTAAGCTTTAAATATTTTGATACGTTTGTTATAATTACATCTGCATTTTTAGGCTAAAATTGTATATTTTGCAATTATATCCCACATATGCATAATTATATTATTTATACAAAAAATGACTTTTTATATTTTTATAATGTTACATAATTATTTTAAATCATTTTCATGCACAAGTGATATTTTTGTTATTTATTGATTATTTTTTATAAAATATTTATTTGTTAAAATGGCTATTTAAAATCTAGCCCCTAAAATCCCCATTTTCGGATATAACCCAACACCCTTACCAACCCAATACCCTTAGCCCAAGACCTATTAGCCCAATCCCCATACCCGTTTAAAAAACACCCGACCCAGGACCCTTTCAATCAGGACCGTTGATCTCTAAAATCAACGGTCCACATCACACTTGCCCCTTTAAACCTAACCCACCCCAAACCCTAAATCATTTCTCTAAACCTGTCGCCCCTAAAAGCTCTCATCTCCCTCTGTGTCGAACCCTAAAGCCGTCGTCTCACCCAAACACCCAAAGAATCCCTGTTCTAATGGGATTCTCCCATTACTCCCTTATCATTCTAGGTTTCTTCCCTTATTTGATACTTGATTATGGAATAACTTAGGTACTTGCCCAAATATGGAAAGTATCCCGATTTGGTTCCGTCTAAATTTGTGTTTACCCTTTTGAATCTAGACAATCTCAAGTCCAAGTACATTATTTGCAACGATTCTCTCATATCTCTCTTGATTCGCTAACCCTAAAGGTTAGGGTTTCAGATTCACTCCAATTTGAACCAAATCTAGTTCAAACTGTCTTTTAAATATTTTCTTCGTCTATATTTGCTCTGTTATTTATAGATCTGTTGATTTTTTACCGATTCTGTGATTTATTTAAATCTAGGGTTTCAGACCCCTTTTTACTTGAACTAAAATTGATTCGACTATAAGTTTCCATTAATAAGTTCTTATATATGTTTATTTGGTGTGAATCTGTGTTATTCTCTTTTATTCTGCTGATTTGGTGTTTCACCCAAAACTAGGGTTTCAGATCCTTCTAGATCTAATTTGGTTTTGGATTCCTTAATTACTTTTCTTTAATACTGTCGTTTATGTGTCTCTATGCATTTTATTACAACTCTCTTGTTACTGTTGATTCTTACTTGCCCTAAATTTAGGGGTTTTGATTCTTCAGAATTAAACAAAACCTGTTCGATTCTTTAATTACTTTGTTAAAAGTCTCTGTCTATATGCATCTCTTTACTTGATATTCCTGTCGATTTTGTATGTTTTACCTAAATTAGGGTTTCAAATTTTCTTTCCTTATTAACTGTTCAGTGCTTTCCTTTCTAGTACTTTGACATATTTGTGTGTTCAAATTCAGTACTATTTAAACCCCTCCCCATTTCCCCTTTAGGTAGACTCAAATAAATATACTCTACTACGAAATTTAGGGCTTGGTTCTATAATCTTTCTGCTCTCTCTTGTTTGCTTCTGGTCTTGGCCGACTGAAAGCCAAGGCCAAATATTATGGACTCTCGATTTTGTGGTATTACTCTCGTTCGCTTGCTTAACTAGTGAGTGACTACCCTTTGTCATTTCATTTCAATGTATCCTTGAACTTTGTTTACAATCCAGCATGTGTTACAATCTATTCTGAGCTTGATTCTGCCTGTTTATATGGTTCTCTTTTAGCCCTATAATTGGTACTGTTAATTGGTTATTTTTGAATAATATGAATCCTCTTAGAGGTTAACTTAATGTCTTTTAACTTGTCTCATGTGTGTTGTTTGCTAGTTCTAAACTTGTCCTGAACTTAGCATCCTTAGTATACTATTAGTATGTAATTAGTTAATCAATCCTAAAACTTTACATATTTGTATTGTTACTTAACCTTTATCTCATGTGCCCTAACAACTTTCTTTCTAATGTGTCTTGCATCTCTTTGGATTCATGTGATAATCTGACTGTTTGCCTTGACACTTTGCTTAAATGTTTCTATGATTAAACAAGGTTGTCCTAAAATGTCAGCATGTACACTTAGTTTAGTTAGGCCTTTTTCTGACTGTAACTTATTTAAAACTGTGTACTTTGCAAATCTTGCCAACTTGTCTTCTTAGTGCAATTCTGCCTATATGTTTTGTGTTTTAAACTCTATTATGATGGTTTTCTTCTAAAGTCAAATATGTTTTAAATCTGTCCCTGCCTCCTTTTATATGCTGCTACTTTTAAATTCCCACTCTTAGGTCCTTTAGGTTCTATCCTAAACCTCCCCAGTGTGAGCACTGCTCGGGGTCCATGTGAGACTCTTGTGAACTCTGACACACTAGGGTCTGGTTCCTAATCTCCTTTGAATCACTTCTGAGTATTTGGTTCTCTAGTGTGAGCATTGCCCTAGGTCCTTGAAGCCTTTGGGAACTTTGACACACTAGAGATCTGGGTTTTGTACCTTTGAAATGAGCCTTGAAGCTGATATGGTTGAAGGCTTGGTTTGCCTAGGTGTATTTGGTCCTGATAAAGGCTCCTTATAGTTTATTCCATTACTATTATGTAATTCATTTACTAGCCCGATCTGTAATAACGTTGTAATAAACAAACTCTGGGTATTTTGTAAAATCGGGAGGATTCCTTATTTTCTTTGCTAAACCGGGTAGAAATCCTGCCTATAAGGTTTCATTTATGTTGTTGATTCTGCTCTTTTTGTTAAAATTGTATAAGTTCTATATTGTGTTTTAGGAAGGATTCACATTATGATTTGTTAGATATCCTACCTATAGGACTAATATTATGACTTGTTAGAAATCCTGCATATATGATCCATCAATTTGTTCAGTAAAACGTGTTAGTAATCATGCATATAGGACCAATATTTGACTCAATTATTTTCTGGTTCAATGTGTATAAGTTTCTGCCCATATACTGTTTAATTAGAAATCACGCATTCATGTCAGTTCAATTATTAATTATCATGCCTATAGGAGTAAAAATTAGTTCAATGATAGATATCATGCCTATAGGATTAAAACCAGTTCAATGCTAGAAATCATGTCTATAGGGTAATATTCATCACACTCATAGAAATCATGCCTATAGGATTCTACTAAATGATTTTGAATACGATCGTCACTATCAATCACTTAGACCACATGCCTATAGGATTGAACAATAATTTTGGATTTGTAATTGTGATTTACTGTTATTCATCATTATGTGAAATGGCGACATATTGTACTAAATAAAATCAGTATGCAAATAATAGGCCCTAATACTCGCATTAATGAAACTGCTTCTGTGTATCACCGCTCTCACATAATTATCCTGTCTATAGGATTCTGCGATTAACAAGACCTGTTAATCAGTTGTGTGCATTTGCTGTTTATGTGTGAAGGTCAATATGAGCCCATATCTGCTTTTATTTGAAAGTCCTAATTGTTTTTCTTGTCACCTAGTATTTTATAATTTTGAGCAATCCAGGCTTGGTCTAGAACCATCCTAAATAGAGGTCATAATGCCTCCAGGGCCATAGATAAGGGACGGGTAGTGCACGCATAGGAAACGAACTAGAATCAACTAGAGTGCTTTAGGTAACAACTTAAAGATAGTAATTGGGTAGCAGATGATGATAGTCTGTGCCCGCTGGATAATATGAGTAACACCCCCGTTTTGGGGGAAGTTACGAAGTATTATTTATATTGCACGGGGTGATCCCATAGGCTAAAACATTTAGGACCCCCTATCCTTATTAAGTAGCTTCCTTCACTTTCCTAGACTAATTCGCATAATTTAAGTTCGCTCGGGACCCACCGTTGTGGACTTCGAGGGATGCCTAACACCTTCCTCTCAACATAATTTGAGCCCTTACCCGATCTCTGGTGATGCAAACTGGTATAATATGAGTTATTTGCAATAGGTGTCCTAACACACCTTAATCCGTTAGGTGGAGACTCTCTCAACATCCAATTCCTAATTCCTTCTCTCTAAAGGAGTTGTCAAATGTCGAAACCCGATTTCGCGAGAAAAAGGGGGCGCGACAATGATGGAGCTATGACTCGGGTTAGGACTGTGGGAGGTGACTCAGAGCCTTTTCCAATTGTTATGGGGTTACACCAAGGATCTGCGCTCAGCCAGTTCTTATTTGCTCTGGCGATGGACGCACTGACACAGCATATCCAAGAAGAGGTGCCATGGTGTATGTTGTTCGCTGATGATATAGTTTTGATTGATGAGACGCGGTGCGGCGTGAATGGAAGAC
Source organism: Nicotiana undulata (assembly GCA_005239495.1). Lineage (NCBI taxonomy): Eukaryota > Viridiplantae > Streptophyta > Magnoliopsida > Solanales > Solanaceae > Nicotiana > Nicotiana undulata. Next base: position 13,101 of record ML251366.1, on the reverse strand, counting down.
TGGAGGTATGGAGGCAGGCCCTGGAGTATAAAGGTTTCAAGTTGAGTATGACTAAGACAGAATATGTGGAATGTAGGTTTAGAAACGTGACGGGGGAAGCGGATGTGGAAGCCAAGCTTGACTCACATGTCATCCTCAAGAGAGAAAGTTTTAAGTACTTAGGGTTAATTATCCAGGGAGATGGGGAGATCGATGGGGATGTTACGCACCGTATTGGGGTGGGGTGGATGAAATGGAGGTTAGCGTCTGGAGTCCTGTGTGACAAGAATGTGCCACCGAAACTCAAAGGTAAGTTCTATAGAGCGGTGGTTAGACCGACCATGATGTATGGAGCTGAGTGTTGGCCAGTCAAGAATTCACATATCCAGAAGATGAAAGTAGCAGAAATATGGATGTTGAGATGGATGTGTGGGCACACTAGGTTTAGGTTGGATAAGATTAGGAATGAAGATACTCGGGACATGGTGGGTGTGGCTCTCGTGGACGACAAGATACGAGAAACGCGTCTTAGATAGTTCGGACACGTGCGGAGGAGAAGCCTAGATGCACCGGTTAGGAGGTGTGAGCGGTTGACTTTGGCAGGTACGAGAAGAGGTAGAGGGCGACCTAAAAAGTATTGGGACGAGGTGATCAGGCAGGACATGGCGCGGCTTCAGATTTCCGAGGACATAACTCTTGATAAGAACATGTGGAGGTCGAGCATTAGGGTGGTAGGCTAGGGGGTAGTCGAGATTTCTTCCCTCTTTATACCGAGTAGTCTGATAGAGTTTTGTTTAGGTTTGTTAGCGGTCGATGTTGTGTTCATCCTGTTGTTTTGCACAATTTTGTGTTATTGTCCTTTCACTTATTCGTTGTTGTTATTTTCTTTCTGACACATTTTGCTATTACATGCCTTTTATTTTATTTCCATTATGATATTATTGTCTCTCTTGTCGAACCGAGAGTCTCCGGGAAATAACCTCTCTACCCTTTTCGGGGTAGGGATAAGGTCGCGTACACTCTACTCTCCCCAGACCCCACTATTGGGATTTTAGTGGGTATGTTGTTATTGTTGTTGTAGTATTAATTAGTTGTGATTATTAACATTAACAAGTGTTTCCCCTGTAACCAACACCCTATTTCTCAAGCTAAATTATGAGAATTTCCATTTTGTTTCTTTGGCAAAAAAATGGAGTAGAAAACTAGTTGGAAAAAGGCAAGGGAGACTTGACTTGAAAAGGTGACTGGGTAAAGCGAATGAAGATAAAGCACGTAACCCCTCCAATTTCCTCATTATTGTCGAAGATTGCCATTCTCCTCAACAAAAAAAAGCCTCCTCTGCCAGTTCACCATTTTTATTGCCTTACTTCTCTAGACCAAAAATTTCAGCAATACTCTCAAACTTCATCACCAATTTCTCAATTTCATTCTTGTTTTCTTTCTCTAGTCAGAAAAAGACTACACTGCACTAGCTAGCTATGTGAGTTGTTGTTTCATCTCAAATTGCATCTTTACTTGCCTCAATTTCCGATCATGTTTTCATTGTGATTACTTGTTTGATTTTATTTTAAATTTCAATTTTTTTGATCGTTTTCTTTCAATTGGATGACATCTGTTTTTTTTTATTCCGTAATTTCTTTGAATCCCTCGTTTTTTCCATCTCTTATATTTCTCAATAGAGGAAATTAATATTGATGTCAATATATTGGATTCCTCGTATGTTTTTGCATGAAATTATACCAAAGATTGGATGTCTGATAGATTTTCTTGTTGCCTTATTTATTTAAGTTTATAAATATTGAGCAATTTCCATTCCTCCCTTTTTATTTTGTCAGCAAGAATTTTATTGGATGTTTTCTACTATGATGTGTTACACCAAACCGCAGTTAAGATGAGTGCCAGTAGTAATATAATTTCAATATCTTTTAGGTACAAAGTCTTAGTCAAAATGCATGCTTTGACAACACTAGTTGTCTTTGACTTTGTTAATACTCTCAATTAAATTTGCAATTTATTTTAAAGAAAAAATTTATTAATCTTATGTTAATGTTCCTTGGTTGGAACTTGGAACTATCGACCAGAGTGTTATCCTACATATAGTTTTTCTGATTCACTAAATACTTGTATAGGAAAGTTATAAATTTTGGTTATCTTCGATTAGCAGAATTATGTCCTTTTACATAACCATAAAAGATGAATAGTTACATACTCGTATAGTTGACGAAGAATTAATATATATTCTAGCTGTGATTAATTCGATATGAAATTGAAATTCTTTATTTTTTGAGAATTTATTGCCATTTTTTCACTAGAGTTTAAAGTGCCTTATTTGGATGAAAGTACCTAAAAAAAATGTAAACTTTTGATGTGTAACCGCTAGGAAGACTCCTACGGAGGAATGACTGAGTAAACCAATGAAAATCAGCCACGTTAGGTATATAAATTACTTCTCCTCTTCAGTTTCAGTCTCTATACAAAACCCCACATGCCAGTTTTGAACTCACAACTCTCATTACTGACTCTCTTCTCTCTTCTCTCTTTTTCTTTTCAAGCACTCTGTAAGTTGTTCATCTAAATTATCTCTGATCATGTAATAGTGATTGCATGTGTAAATTCGATTCGATTTTTGGTCGTTTTCTCTATCAATAATTTCTTTTCTTTTCGTCTTTCTGCGTTTCCAATGTGTAATCTGTTTTTGATTCCCTTGTTTTCTCCTCTTTCTTATGTGCTTCTACGAACGTCTCTTTCAGGGCTTCTTCTTTTTACGCAAATCATTCATAGTTATAATAGCCGTGTTTGTGTATCATTTTATAAAGAAATATATAAATCTTGGAAGTTAATTGATGAGATGCTCTGCTTTTTATGATATTGACTTCTATCGTCTCAACTTTGACTTTAATTTCTTGATGGGTTTCTGTTCTGTTTTGTTTTGTGTCAATATTTTTGACTAAATTTTACATTATATTTATGTCAGCCAGAATTGGTGCTTTTCTGCCACTTTGTATGAAACCTTTAATCTTGGGAACATGATGCCAATATGTAAAAAAAATATCTTTTTCAAATTCTTAGTCTTAGTTTTTGTTAATAGTTTCTTTGGTGTAGTACAATATAAGTGGCTGATTCCTTGAAATTTCTAATCTTTATATGTTAAGTTGTTTTTCCTTGATTAGAATCTTTTTAAAAAAGAAGAAGAAAGATATTGGAATTTATGCAGAAATTTCAAGGAGTTTATTTCTGAATTAAACTGCTAATCTTTGACCTTTGGTCCTTATACATGCTGTTGGTTTGAAATTTTAAATTCTCTCTCTGTTCCCCTTTATGTGTTTTATCTCTTCTCCTCCTCGAGCAGAGGCTGCAGGTAGGAGAGTTAAATTCATTTAATTATTTTTTCTGAGATATATGATTATTCATTCTTCCCTATTAGTTTGGAATTTCTTATTCAGTCTCTAGGGAAATGATAGGTTTGTCTCTTAGTTATTGACCAATTCTAAGCTCCTCTTATCTTATCTCCATCAATACCAGAATTGTGTGCTTTTATCCCACATCATTTAACAATTAAGTTAGTCAAATTTATGATAATTTGTTAAAGAAATGCCAAAAGGGCACATTTCCATTAATTATATCATATGTGATTTATTTGGATACAGTACGAACCAAAATCATAACTAAAGCACCATATGTTATTTAGGATGGATTCACTTCAGTTTCGAGAAACATTTTCACGATTTATACTTGCATTATTACCATTGTCACTAGCTCACCCATTTTTGATGTGTCAAAGCACCTTTTTATTGCAGTTACCAAATATTTTTCTTGCCGATATATAAGTAACCTATGCCATTGGGAATGACTATTCTGTTATTGCAGAAAAATGGAATTCTCTGAAGCAGGCTATGCCATTGGCTCTGATGAATGGGACGACAATATTCCTGATAACTGGGATGATAATATTCTTGATACCTTTAAGGCATTTTCAGCAACTAAACCTAAGAGAGGTGGAACTCACTTGGTATGTTTTAACCTTTTCTCTTTTTCTTCTTAGCTCAAATTCTTTATGAAATGATTGATCTTCTGTTCCGTGAACAGAGCACATAGGTAGCCCAACTTATTTGTGAATTGCTCTCTTTTACATATTTCAGGACAAAGTACTCGAACAAGAGTAAAAGTTCTTTGCTTTATTTCTTGTTTGTTAAGGTCTTTTTTCTTCTTAATATTTCTTTTGGGTTTTAAGACACAAGTTTTAATGGGCATGTGCTGTTATTTGCGACTCATATTTGGCAATAGTATTTGAATAAAATTTTGAAGTGTTATTCTGATCATTAGTGGTGTTGCTAGTTCTCATACATTCCCATTTTCCTTTCTTTTTGTGATGATGAATGCACTTGACTCACAATTCATGCAATAGAAATAATCTTAGTCCCCAGTTCTCTTGAGAATGGGATTTAGACCTTTCTGCTTCATAGAAATAATCTTTCTGCTTTTGTATCTGCCTGTTTTTTATTTTAGTTTAGAGCTTTGGAAAATAATCAGTACTTTTTAGAAATCTCTTGATTTTTAGATCATACTATGGCAGAAAAATCTCTTGATTTTGATTGCTTTACCTCATTTGATAAGTCTCTCCTGTTGGACTGCAGTTTGAAGATTATGACTTCACTGCCACTTATCAGATGGAAGAGGAGAAAGTTCCTGCACACGTCATAAGGAAAGAGGACATGAAGCTCAAAGATGTGGTGAAGGAACATGTGCTCCCTTTCCTTCCTGCTAAATCGCTGATGAAGTTTAGGGCTGTATCCAAAGAGTGGGATAAATGGATTGGTGGTCCCTTATTGACCTACCAACAAAGTTTCTTATCTCAGAGTCTTTCGGGCTACTTCTATCAAGATACGAAGATGGAAACGGATCCTAGATTCATATCTCTGGACCATTCTGCAAGTGGAGTTCCCAACCCAGGCCTTCATTTCTTGCCTGAAAAGGTCAAAATCCTAAGCTCTTGCAACGGCTTTCTCCTTTGTCAGGCGTGGGACAAGTATTATGTTTGCAATCCTGCAACCCAAGACTGGAAAATGCTCCCTTTTCCTCAGTATTATCATGGAGCTGAACCAGCAGTTGTTCTTGCATTTGAGCCTTCTCTTCGTAACATTGAGGTGTATTATCATGTTATCTGCGCATTTCCTTTACTTGGGCTGCCAATTATTGGCTTTGAGATTTATTCTTCAGAATCAAATTCCTGGAAGTGCTCATCTGCATACTGTACTGAGTTAGAAAATGCAAGTCTTGTTGGTGGGGGTTTGTATATGAAGGGGGTTGCTTACTATGAGACGACATCGAATGAAGTAGTGGCATTTTCTGTAAAAGATGAGCTCCCTGCAATTATATCTTTACCTACTATGCTTGTTGGGAGACATGGATCCTTGACACAGATGGAAGGAGAGCTATGCTACATCACTGCTTATAATGAGTCTGGAAATGTTTTCTTAATAGATATCTACCAAGGCATGGAAATGAGCTTGAAGCGCAGTGTTAGCATCAATCTTGTACCCGATAGGAGTTACGTTAAAGAATACGAGGTACTACCCTGTGTTAACAGTGATGCTGTGGTGATTCGTGTTGGCAGCTTTATATACGTGTATCACCCCAGGGAGCAGAAAGTTGAACGTACTATGATGAGTTCAGGCGGTATTGATCTTGGCAGAAAGTTCCTGCCCTACATAAACAGCCTTGTTTTCCTACACTGAGCTGAAGGGGTCTTAATTCATCACTATGTTGATGGTTTTTCGTTGCAGTAGAAAACCACAGCTTCATCTTGTGCTGTTAGAATCTATGTTTGAATTCTGACTTGGATGTATAAAAGTAGTATGCACGGTGACGTTTTCGTTTTGGTAAATAATATGGATTTTGAGAAATTTGTTGGGATATAATGTCTGTTCACTTTAATGAATTTCCTGGTTGGCTAGTTAGTCAGCTACATGGTTGGCTTCTGTGAAACTGAAAGGGAGTTTCAAGAATTCAATTATTGAGCGTATAATACTTGGTAAGTGGATGTTCATTTATGGCGAGAATATTTTGCCGCCGCTTTATCTCGAAACTTTGTATTCTTTTATTGACGCATGCTTTGCACAGTACTTCCATTTAATGCTTCTTTCACGTGTTCATTTCTTATTGGTTCTGAAACGACTCAGCGCCTTTTAGGGTTTTTTTGCGGCTGCATCAGTCCCAAAGTGACACTTTTGATTATGACCTTCCATCACTACCTTTTCAATCTTTGACGGTTGCCATTAAGTATAAATAGTCTTCTTCCTTTCTTCCTTAGCACGAAAAAAGAAAACTTCTGCATCTCATTTTTCTCTCTATGAAAGAATTTCTTCTTTAGACTTTATAAATATGTCTTCATCAGGCCATTCTGAAAAGGTTATTGATGTTGAGGCTCTAGCTTCTTCTTCTGCTCCGACGAGGAGTCGAAGAGGTGTCCGACTAAGGAGCCTTGGACGTACTTTTTCTAGAGGTTCTTCTTCTTCTTCTTCCCCTGCTAGGGCGTTGTTTTCCCCGAGAGGTAGATCTTCTCATTCTGTTTCTAGGAGTAGGGATGATTTTCATGAACCTAGAGTTGACGAAATCATCCCTTCTGAGATAACTTTTCCAGAAGTAAATTCTCCTATTACTGAACAATCTCTTTCTCTGGATAGTATTGAGAAATATGCCACTATCATTACTGTGGGTCACATTCCCATTGTTCGTAGGGAATGTTTTTGGGAGTCTAATGTTCCTGTTCTCGTGCCAAGTAGTATTCAAAGGATTACATCCTTTAAAGCTGGTTTTTCTTATGTTTTCACTTATCCTTTTACGTTAGGATTTCAACCTCCTGTTGATCCTGTGATTATAGAGTTTTGTCGCTTTTTTAATATTTGTTTAGGACAAGTTGGTCCCCTAGTATGGCGTGTTGTCGCCTGTTTGAGAGTCTTGGCTTCAAAGGTTTTCGTTCCTTTTACTCTTTCTCATCTGCTGCATTTGTATTCTCCTGCTTTATTCCGTCAGGGGTTTTTTACTTTAGTTGCCCGGAGTAAGAGGGTGTTAGTAACCCCTGGTGATGATAAAGACAGAGGTTGGTACCTTAGGTACGTGGCTGTTCCCACTGCTGTTTTAGTGGGTGAAAATAATCTTCCCTTCCCCGAGAAGTGGAACCGTGCACGTAAGTATTTTAATTCATACCTGATTCATTTGTAATGAAATTTGTTTGATGTTTTATGACACCGTATCTGTTTCCCTTTAATTTACAGCAACTATGAATGTTGTCGAGAATGTCTCCGACATCCGTAGTTGGGTAGAAAGAATGTTAACTGCTGCTCCTGTCGAGGAAAGACCTTGGAAGTACTTTTCGGCAAAGTACAAGTGGATTGTTAAGACCCATGGTAAGCA
>ML251364.1:28554-83510 GCA_005239495.1 Nicotiana undulata | reverse complement strand
ATTGCCCCCACTATCGGGGCAAGGCCGTGTAGTAGAGTCACTAGCCTATGATTTCAGCACCAGTAGTTTGAACACCTAGGGGTGGGGGTCAGGTTGGCAGGGGCCGTCCTAGAGGGGGAGGCCAGTCAGGAGGGGGTCAGTCAGCTCCATCTCATTCTGGGGGAGCTCAGTCTTCAGGTGCTACATCCAGATTCTATGCTATTCTGGCCAGATCAGACGCAGTGGCCTCAGACGTCGTGATTACAAGTATTATTTCAGTCTGTGGTAGGGAAGCTTCAGTGTTATTTGATCCAGGGTCTACATACTCATATGTTTCCGCATTATTTGCTCATTTTCTAGATGTTCCTCGTGAGTCCTTGGGTTCTCCTTTGTATGTGTCCACTAATGTGGGCGATTATGTGGTAGTAGACCGGGTCTACCGATCTTGTGTGATTACCTTCTGTGGGCTTGAGACCAGAGCCGACCTGTTATTGCTCGATATGGTTGATTTCGAGGTTATTTTGGGCATGGATTGGCTATCTCCTTATCATGCTGTGTTGGATTGCCATGCCAAGACAGTTACATTAGCCATGCCTGAGTCGCCGAGGTTAGAGTGGAGGGGTTCTTCAGTTAGTGCATTCAGTCGGGTAATTTCCTATATGAAGGCTCGACACATGGTCGAGAAGGGTTGCTTAGCTTACCTTGCTTTTGTGCGGGACACCACCGTCGAGTCTCCTACCATTGATTCAGTGCCTGTTGTTCGCGAGTTTCTATATGTGTTTCCTTCAAATCTTCCAGGCATGCCTCCAGATCGAGATATAGACTTCTGTATTGATTTGGCTCCAGATACTCAGCCTATTTCCATTCCCCCTTATCGTATGGATCCTAAGGAGCTAAAGGAGTTGAAGGAGCAGCTTGAGGAGTTGTTGGCCAAGGGGTTCATCAGGCTGAGTGTGTCACCGTGGGGTGCTCCGGTCTTATTTGTGAATAAAAAGGATGGGTCTATACGGATGTGCATTGACTATCGTCAGTTGAATACGGTGACCATCAAGAACAAGTATCCTCTGTCGCGCATTGATGATTAGTTTGACCAGTTATAGGGTGCTCGGGTGTTTTCTAAGATTGATCTGAGATCGGGTTATCACCAGTTGAAAATTCGGGCTTCTGATGTTCCGAAGACTGCATTGCGCACCAGATATGGCCATTATGGGTTTCTAGTGATGTCCTTCGACTTGACTAATGCCCCAGCAACATTTATGGACTTGATGAATAAGTTGTTTAGGCCGTTTATCGACTCCTACGTTATTATTTTCATTGATGATAAATTGATCTACTCACGGAGCCTTGGTGAGCACGAGAAACATTTGAGAGTTGTGCTTCAGGCCTTGCGAGAGCAGAAGCTATATGCTAAATTCTCCAAGTGCGAGTTTTGGTTGGAGTCGGTGGCATTTCTATGGCACGTGGTATCCGGAGAGGGTATCAAGGTTGATCCGCAGAAGATTGAGGCAGTTCAGAGTTGGCCGCGTCTTACTTCAGCTTCAGAGATCAGGAGTTTTCTGGGTCTAGCAGGCTATTATCGACGATTTGTGGAGGGATTCTCTTCTATTGCAGCTCCATTGACTAGATTGACTCAGAAGAATGCCCCGTTTCGATGGTCCGACGAGTGTGAGGCGAGCTTTCAGAAGCTCAAGTCAGCATTGACCTCAGCACCAGTTCTAGCATTGCCTTCTGAGTCTGGGATGTATACTGTATATTGCGATGCTTCACGCGTCGGGTTGGGATGCGTGTTGATGCAGGATGGCAGGGTTATTGCTTATGCTTCGCGCCAGCTGATGGTTCATGAAAAGAATTATCCTGTGCACGACTTAGAGTTGGAGGCGATTGTTCATGCTTTGAAGATTTGGCGGCACTATTTGTATGGTGTGTCATGTGAGGTCTACACTGACCACCGCAATTTGCAGCATTTGTTTAAGCAGAGGGACCTTAATTTGAGGCAACGGAGATGGCTTGAGTTGTTAAAAGACTATGATCTCACTATTCTGTATCACCCGGGCAAGGCGAATATAGTAGCATATGCTTTGAGCAGGAGGGCAGCGAGTATGGGTAGCTTGGCCTACATTGCAGCTGAGGAGAGACCTTTAGCCTTGGACATTCAGTCTTTGGCCAATCGCCTTGTGAGATTGGACTTTTTGGAGCCTCGTCGATTTTTGGCTCATGTAGTTGCTCAGTCTTCATTGTTGGGGGAGATTAAGGCTCGACAGTTTGATGATCCATGTCTTGCATAGCTTCGGGATACGGTGGTCTAGGGTAGGGACAAGGAGGTTACCTTGGGCGAGGATGGTCTTCTGAGACTCCAAGGCCGATTGTGTGTTCCTGATATTGATGGCATGAGGGAGAGGATTCTAGCAGAGGCGCACAGTTCTCGGTATTCTGTTCATCCAGGAGCGACGAAGATGTATCGTGATTTGAAGCAACATTACTGGTGGAGGCGGATGAAGAAGGATATAGTGCAGTATGTGGCTAGGTGTCTCAATTGTCAGCAGGTCAAGTACGAGCACCAGAGTCCAGGAGGTTTATTTCAGCAGATGCCCATCCCTGAGTGGAAATGGGAGCGCATCACCATGGACTTCGTGGTTGGGTTGCCTCGGACTTTGCGGAAGGTTGACGCGGTTTGGGTCATTGTGGATAGATTGACCAAATCGGCGCATTTTATTCCTGTGGCTACTACTTATACTACAGAGAGGCTGGCTCAGATTTACATTCGAGAGATAGTCCGGTTGCACGGTGTGCCGGTGTCTATTATATCAGATCGAGGTCCTCAGTTCACTTCGCACTTCTGGAGAGCTTTGCACAGTGAGATGGGCACTCAGATAGACCTCAGTTCAGCATTTCACCCTCAGACTGATGGCCAGTCAGAGCGTACAGTTCATATTTTGGAGGATATGCTCAGGGCTTGTGTGATTGATTTTGGCGGTCAGTGGGACCAATTCTTGCCTTTGGCGGAGTTTGCATACAATAACAGTTATCATTCCAGCATCGAGATGACTCCATTCGAGGCTTTATATGGTCGGCGATGTCGTTCTCCTATCGGGTGGTTTGAGCCTAGCGAGGCCAAGTTATATGGCACAAATATGGTGAGAGATGCTTTGGATAGGGTGAAGATTATTTAGGAGAGACTCCGCACAGCTCAGTCCAGACAGAAGAGTTACGCAGATCAGCGGGGCGTGATGTAGCATATATGGAGGGAGATAAGGTTATGCTGAAGGTTTCGCCGATGAAGGGTATCATGAGATTCGGGAGGAAGGGCAAGCCGAGTCCTAAGTTTATAGGTCCATTTGAGGTGTTGAGGCGAGTCGGAGAGGTCGCTTATGAGCTTGCTTTACCACCAACCTTATCAAGAGTTCATCCGGTTTTCCACGTATCCATGCTTCGGAGGTATCACGCCGACTTCTCTCACGTAGTTGATTACAACACGATTCAGTTAGATGAGAAGTTGGGCTATGAGGAGGAGCCAGTAGCTATTATTGATAGACAGGACCGCCAGTTGAGGTCCAAGATAGTTTCTGCGGTTAAGGTTCGGTGGAGGGGCCAACCAGTTGAGGAGGCGACTTGGGAGTCCGAGGGGGACATGCGGAGCAGATATCCACATCTATTCAGCACTCCAGGTACGATTCTAGACCTGTTCGAGGACGAACGTTTGTTTTAGAGGGGGATAATGTAATGACCCGACCGGTCGTTTTGCGTATTAGGATCCCGTTCCTTAAATGAAACCTTCCATAGAGGCTATTCATGCTTTATGACTTGCAGGGACGGGTGGTTCGGTATTCGTGAATGGTTTGAGTGATTTAGGAACACCTGGTTCTTTAAGGTTGGCCTATTTGGCCAAGTTTGACTTCGGTCAACATTTTGAGCAAACGACCTCGGAATCGAATTCTAACAGCTCCAGTAGCTCTGAATGATGATTTCGGACTTGGGCCTAAGCTCGGCTCAGGTTTTCGATGACCCGGGGGCATTTCGGCGCCCGTAATGGAAATCAGGATTTCCTTATGTTTGAAATTTGGTTTGGGACGTGATTTTATGCTATCGAGGTCCTAACGGAATTCCGGGATCGAAAATAGTTCCGTATGGTCATTAGTGACTTGTCTGCAAAATTTGAGGTCATTCCGAGTAGTATAGGCATGTTCGGTGCATTGAAGTGAATTCTAGAATCTTAATTTCTTAAGTTTGATTAAATTTGGTTTTGGGGTTGAATTCTGAGTTTCGTTGTTGTTTTTTGCGTTCCGGAAGTTCGAGCGAGTTCGTATCATGAATACAGACTTGCCGGCACTTTTGAACGGGGTCCCGAGGGGATCGGGTGAGTTTTGGACCCCGAGAGCTGAGTTGGAAAAACCAGATTTTTGTTGTCTGGTTTCCTTCTTCGCGATCGCAGAAGGTGGGTCGCGATCGCGGAGAAGGAATTTGGCTGGGCTGCTGATTGTTCTTCACGATCGCAGCTTCCTCTTCGCGATCGCGGAAGGCTGGACTCCATGCCTTCGCGATCGCAGCCCCATCCTCGCGATCGCATAGTGTCAAATCAGGGCCGTGCACAGTTTCTCTTCGCGATCACAGGACCCCTGCCGCGATCGCAGAGGTCTGGCCAGTTGGCCTTCGCGATCGCAGGGCCTTGTCGCGATCGCAGTGAAGGAATAACTGGGCAGTATTATTAAATACGGGACTTATCCTATTTCCTCCATTTTCATCTTCCTCCTCAAGTCTTTAGAGAGGTCTTCAAGGAACCTTCCACCATTGTTATTGAGGTAAGTAAATTCCATGGTTTTACTAAGTTTTAACATCAATTCCTAGCTAACTCTCTCTTCTAAATCATCAATTCTTGTAATTTGGTAGTAAATTAGGGCTTATGGGAGAATTAGTGAATTATCCGTTCTAAGCCATGAATTCATGTATAAATCATGTAATCATGATCCTTAGGCTTCGGGTAAGTGATTCCTTCGAGAATTCTCGAAATCTGAACGTGTGGGCCCGGGGTCAAAATTCCAAAAATCCTTCAAGAATGCCTAATTTTGGGTTTATTGGTTAATTCTTCTTCGTTGAACTTAAATTGATTCAATTACGCTATATTTGGCTAGTTGCGAGCCATCGAGGGTAGATTTTGGAGATTCGGGTGCATCCTTGATCCGAGGGGTGATTTCGTCACGAGGTGAGTCTCCTTTTCAACCTCGTAAGGGGGAAATGTCCCCATAGGTTCCTTATTTGTTATGTATACATGTTGTGGGGGCCGCGTACGTACCAAGTGACGAGAGTCCGTACGTGGCGACTATATTGCTATGTCGGGTAGCTTTAGGACTCACGAGCATGCCTCTATGTGCCTTATTTGTACCTTGTATGTATTGTAAGTTGTGATTGTTGTTTAGATGACATGGAAAGGTGAAATATTATGATTTCAATCCTAGTTGGCTACAGTGGTATTGGCACGGTCCTGTTGGATTCACTGTTGAGTCGGTACACATATAAACCTATATGTATTAATATGCATTTATCATTATCGAGTCAACACACGAGTCACATGTAAGATTCGCGATCGTGGGTAGCTTATCATTATCGAGTCAGCACACGAGTCGCAGGTAAGATTCGCGATCGTGGGTAGCTTATTATTATCGAGTCAGCACACGAGTCGCATGTAAGATTCGCGATCGTGGGGAGCTTATCATATCGAGTCAGCACACGAGTCGCAGGTAAGATTCGCGATTGTGGGGAGCTTATCATTTTCGAGTCAGCACAAGAGTCGCAGGTATGATTCGCGATCGTGGGTAGCTTATGACCTCAGTCCTTATGACCACCCTTATGACTCCGGACGGATGTCTTGTTCTGGTATTGTATTATCACTTGAGTCTGAGTCACTTATAGTGGTATAGCTTATGACCTCAGTCCCCATCTATTTCATCCAGATTGTTGATTTGTATCTATATGTATCTTTTATATCCCGATAGTTGCCCGTGACACTCGTGACACTAGTTCCTGGCACACACGTAGCGTATATTTTGGGTTTTTGGGCTGTATATATTATATAGTCATGCTTATCGTTGGGTTCACGTATTCATAGTTTTACTTCATATCGCAGGCTATTATCATGATAATATCTGATTAAAAATTGGTAAATGTTGGAATGTTAGGCAACTGGGAAGGTAACTCATAGTGTCATTCATGTTGGCTGGCCTAACCCCGCTGTTGGGCGCCATCGCGACCTAGATTAGGATTTGGGTCGTGACAAATATCTTCGTGCATTTACCTTGAACAAAAAATAAAGAATTGAAATTATACCATATATCTTAGTATAAATTTTCTTTTCCACTACAACCTTTGACATAGAGACAGTCAAACCATTATAAGCAAAATATAAAGTTAGTATCCATCATATTTGTTCAAGATATAGAAGTCCTTATATAAGTACATATGGAGGAACATATGATAAATAGTCATAAACTTATACATTAAATATTTAGAGGTTATGAATATGAAAGGTATGGGAGTTATTGAGATTATTAAAAATATATGTTATGAAGATAAAGAGGTGTGAGATATGAAAATAAAATTTTTAATACAAAATAAATGAACAAAATGATGAAAACCCCCAAAAAAGGAGAAAAAAGATAAATGTGTTTGTTGGCTTAAAAGAGGTGGCACCTCACTTTTCTATTGCCCACTTATATATATATAGTCATATATATAGTTTATGTATCGGGAAAAGTAAATAAGGAATTCAGCCCAAATAGGCTCACTCCCATCCGCTTAAACAAAACATAATCACGAATATATAATATAATATATAATTTATGTATAAAATATGTTAACCATATAGAATTATTATATAATTTAAGTATACTGATTAAGAAAAAGTTAAATAGTGAATTTTATCGGTTATTTATGTAAAGATCCCATTATAAAATGCTTTTATTTGGAGAAATTTTCATAAAACCACGATTGTTTAGTGGCTATTAATTTATTTTAGCTACCATATACATAATTACTTCCTATAACTACTATTCAGTTGTTACGGTAGTGTATTCGCTGTATTTGCGTTGCTGTATTCGTGAATACAGCAACAAAAAACACCTAAAATCAGGGTAGTCCAGCTGTACGCGCATGTATTCACATATATTCGCACCATGTATTCATGAATACAACAACAAAAAGCGCCTAAAATCAGGACAGTCCAGATGTACGCGCATGTATTTATATGTATTCGCGTTGCTGTATTCATGCATACAGCAGTAAAAAGCGCCTAAAATCAGGGCAGTCCAGCTGTATGCACATGTATTCGCGCCATGTATTCATGAATACAGTAACAACAATCACCTTAAAGATAGGTATGTCCAATTGTTAAGAGAGAGGAATAACATAAATAGTGTATTTAATGCCTCAATGATAATATATACCATAAACACTTATTTTTTTATAAAATATAAAAGGTAGTTATAAAAAATAATAGTTTAAAATAATTTTGATTTATAACAAATAGGGTATATACCTTTGCTATTGAAGGTAAAATTTCCTTTTATTTGCACCTCTAAATAAAGGGTTTGAGACCTATTTTGCAGAGAGAAATTGAAAAATAGTCAGATTTACAAGTTGTCATTCAAAAACAGCCCCAATTTAAAAAATAATCGAAATTTTTCACTTTTTACGTAAAGATAAATCTGAACGAAAACACTGTTTAAAATTCGAAAAATACTCTAGTATAATATACTGGAGTTCCAGCAAAGTATATCGGTCCAGCATAATATGCTGGAAGTTCATACACAGGTGCTCAGATGTCAAGTATATTATGCTGGAACTTTCCGCGCGTCGGAGTTCTAGCATAATATGCTGGAAGTTCATACACAGGTGCACCGAACTCCAGTATATTATGCTGGACCGGTCTCTATTGCAGCAAAATAGTGGCTATTTTTCAATGACTTAGCAAACGCTAGCTATTTTTGAATAACCAGTCCGAAAACTGATTAGCCCGTACTATTTTACTATTTTGCAAGTTCCTTTATTGGGCCATTGTCTACATCAACTCCGGACAACAGTTTTGGGTCCAACAGATAGTTCATATGAACTCTTTTGAAAGCCTTTGTGGACTGAAAATTTCCAACAGCAGCCTAACCTTAAGTATCAATATAACGTGTCCATATAACTATCTCAAGTATTTTATAGAACAGGTTAAATAGTACTCTCTCCATCCTCTTTTAACTGTGATTTTAGCTAAAAATAAATTCCAAAGTAATTATCACTTTCGGAATTTAAGACTAAATTTGTTAATTATTTTCAAAATACCCTTAATATTAAAGTGGTAGTAGTTCTTTTTAATACTACTCAATTTTCAAAAAGCATTTATTAAGAGTAACTTAGTAATTATACGTTATATTTATTGGTTTTCTTATGGGCATGAAAAAAACTAAAGTGACCATTAAAATGGGACGGAGGAGTACATAGTTAATTGAAATGACAAAGGATGACCTCGAGCTTTACTACTTTTTTTGTTGGGCCTAAAATAATGGGCAAGTTAAACATTTGGCCGTTCAGTTTTGTAGGCATATAAAATTTATTAAAATTAAATTCATAAAATAATTTAGATTATATTTTAAATTTAAGATATAGTAGTCCAAATAAATACTATGGGCTAATATAATTGAATTAATTATATAAGTCTAATATATATGGATTAAATAAATAAGTCTTAATCCATTGGGCTAGCCCATTTAATTGGGCTAAAGTGATGAACCCACTTCATTAAGCCCAAGATGTCATCTTCCTAGAGGCTCAGTTTGGTGCCACGTGTCAAATGACATGGCACGCCAAGTCAAGCGGAAGAGCCAATAGGTTCGTGCCACATGTCAAAATGACAAAGCATGTCAAGTCACATTAAAAGGCCAATGAAACCGCGCCACGTGTGCAAGTGACATGTTCTGGCCAATCAAATACAACCATGTCACACTTCAATTTGATTGGTCGGAAAGAGTTTGTTCTTATCATAAATCTTCCCTCCCACAACTATACATAGAGGTCTTCAATCTTCATAACCCAGGAAAGGGACTGGAAGTTATAACAAGAAGCAAGAGAGAGCTCGTGTATCAAACACCACAAATTTCTCAACAAGTTTCAAGTTCAATCAATCAAGTTCAAGCTCAAGAACGAAGAACAAGTCAACATTCAAGGAGTACGAGTTCAAATCAAAGTTCGCGCTAGTTGAATTCAAGATCATCGTTCGTGGAAACAAATATAGATTCAAGATCAAGCTCAAAGACCCTTGAATTTATTTACTATTGAAAAGAAGAATCAGAGGATTCATAGAGATTGTAACACTCAAATATTCGAAATAAAATACTACGATTGTTGCAATATTTTTGGTCTTGACTTTATTTTGTCGACGCAAATTTATTGTCTACAAATTCTGGCACGCCCAGTGGGACAATCTCTGCCTCTCATCTCAACTTTTCAATCGCTAAAGTTCAAGAACATCGAAATGACTTCAAAGAAAATCAACTCCAGTTCAACTTCCACCAAGGCTGCTAATTTCAGGTTTTATATTGATGTGGAAAACATACTCGGAGTTACCTTTGGAAGATTTGGACCAGTTACAAGGAGCAAAGAAAGCTCGTTAGGACAACAAGAACCCCAAGTGCCTTCCGCATCTATCCCTGTTTTCGGATCTTTATCCTCAAAAGGAGCAAGATCTTCCACAAACGCACCCGAAGGAGGAAGCGATGTTGCTGAAAAGATCAAGAAAACGCTTGCTCTGCTTGACCTCTCCAGATCCAAGCACTATGCTGTGAAGGAAGATGATGACGCTTCAAGTGATGGATCCTCCCCACTTACACCACATAGCATGGGCCAATCAAGGATCAATCTGTGTGAAAATCCATGCTACTCTCCATCGTCCACGACAATCATGCAAGCCATGGTGACAAATACTTCATCTATGGAAGAGCAGTTGGCAAACTTGACGGAAGCAATCGTTGGCTTGACCAAGTGCATGCAAAATCAAGACGCTAGAATCGACAAGCTAACAGATAGAGTGGTAATCTTGATGGAAGAAGAATCCACCCATGCACCTGGCAAGCTCCCAGAGGTTCCAGAGAGTAATTCTCCTGCAAGACAAGTTGCATCCGATAAGGCTATCCCTGTCTCATCTGAAGGGATGATTGGAATCGATCAACTGAAGGAGTTCATCGAAGGAACTACTAAAAGCAAGTATGAAGTTGCTACCAAGTCTTCCCTTACATAAGCAAAGCCGTACACTGCAAGGATCGATATGTTGAAGATGCATGCTGGCTATCAACCTCCAAAGTTTCAAATGTTTGATGGCAAAGGCAATCCAAAGCAACATGTGGCATAGTTCGTTGAGAGATGCAACAACGCTGGGACTAATAGAGATTACCTCGTCAAACATTTTGTCCGCTAGCTAAAAGGAAATGCTTTTGATTGGTACACAGACCTCGAGGCAGGATCTGTTGATAGCCGAGATCAACTAGAGCAAGAATTCCTCAATCGATTTTATAGCACGAGACGTACTGTGAGTATGATAGAACTTACAAATACTCGTCAACCGAAAGGGTGAACCAATTATCGACTTTATTAATCGTTGGAGGAATGCAAGCCTCAACTGAAAAGACAGGTCTTAATGAAGCTTCAGGCATAAAGATGTGCATCCAAGGCATGCATTGGGGACTACGCTACATCTTGCAAGGTATCAAGCCTGGAACATTTGAAGAACTTGCGACTCGTGCCCATGACATGGAGTTAAGCATGGCCTCCGCTGGAAACGAAAGGTTTCCTATCTATGAGCCTCGCCAAGGGCAAAACAACTAGAATAAATGGAGCAAGTTTGTACCAAAATCTGAAAACAAAGAAGCTATGAATGTCAACACATCACCTGTGAAGTTCACAATGGAGGTGAGCAAGAAGCAGAGTACTAAAAGAAATGCAATAGAAGGAGTACCCATTTATGGATTCTGATGTGCCAGCCATTTTTGAAGAGCTCTTCGAGTTAAATCTTATTGAGCTTCCGGAGATGAAGCGACTAAATGATGCTGGAAAACAAATGACCCAAATTACTGCAAATACCATCGTCTTGTGAGCCACCCTATGGAGAAGTACTTTGTCTTCAAGGAAAAAGTTATGGACTTGGCTCGGGAAAAGAAGATCGTGCTTGAAGATGAGAAAGCAAGCGCAAACCAAGTCTCTATCATCTTTGGCTGATTCAGTCCGGATGAATTATGCGGTTTTAAAGAAAGTAAAGATGAAGAATTACTGGAGAACCCACAAAAGGATCCCACGAAAAGAATCAGTAGAACAACCAACAAGAAAAATGGTGGTAAGAAGACCAAGGATATGGAATCCAGTTAAGCACTTAAAGAAAGCAAAAGCGGAGGCACACCACCCTCAAAAGCCACGACATCCAGTGACCTTGGAGGAGTTTTTACCAAGTTGGTTCCGCATGAAGATTTCCCATGGGGGTATTGATGCCTCTTGCTGCCATAGTGATGAAGGGAAAGAAAAGAGTGCTGACCTACCGTTGGCACCATCTTCGGAAAAGGTTATCGAGTCCACTCCTCAAGAAGTTAATGCTTGTGAGGAAAAAGTCACGTTCACAAATGACAATCTTCTACTAAGTGACGCTCTTCATAACCGCCCATTGTAACTGGTTGGCTATATGCGTGATGAAATGGTAAATCAAATTTTAGTTGATGGTGGATCCTCAGTGAATATTTTTCCAATTCGCACTGTGAAAGAACTTGGTATTCCCATGAATGAACTCTCAGAGATTCGTGTGATGATCCAAGGATTCAACTAAGGGGGCAAAGAGCCATAGGCGCGATCAGGCTGGGAATCACCATTGAAGATATGCAATCAAGTGCATGGCTGCATGTGATCGATGCAAAGACTTCATACACCGTACTGCTTGGAAGGCCTTGGATACATGAGAATAAAATGGTTCCATCTACCTACCATCACTATTTGAAATACTACGAGGGCAAAGTCGAGAAGAAGATAGTTGCTGATGATGAGCCATTCACCGAGTCAGAGTCACACTTCGCCGAAGCAAAGTTCTACTTGAAGAACCGCATTGTGAAGGAGCTAAAAGTTGATGATGGCATGAAAAGAAAGAATGACGAGCCCATAACTAAAAAAGCTGAGGTGACTGTTGGTAAAGCCAAAACCATTACTGAGGAGGTTCTAATAGAGAGGATATTGCGTCTTACGAAAAGAGAGTAAGTCATGCGCTCCAATATGTCCCTAAATGGAAGAAAGACGAGGGCGAATTATCTAGTCTCCAAACCAACGCGCTAAATGAGTTAACTCTTCCGGTAAAACGAATTGAGGCAGTAAAATTATCCTCGAAGCCGCTTGCAGGGTTTGTATCCCAAAATCGTTTGTAAAATGTGGCACTCCCTACAAAATGAACAGATGAAGGTTTTGATCATAACGCTTACAGGCTATTTTCAAAAGCTGGATACAATCCCAATGAGCCGTCATAGTTAGGGAAGCTCCCATCAGAAGCTGAACGAGGCAACCACGTGAAGGTTTGGGATACAAGCAATCGTCACTAGTGCGCATCTCAATAAGAAGGGCGAGTAGAAATTATATCACTGTAGAAGACGAATTTGCCGCTTCTAACAGGCCTTCCGTCTTTGACCGACTTGGAAAATCAACTGTGAGAAAGCTAGCATACCTTAGAAGATTCATCTCGAACCTAGCTGGGAGGTGCCAACCATTTAGTCGCCTCATGAAGAAAGGCGTTCCTTTCAAGTGGGACCAAGCTTGTAGCAATGCCTTCGAAAGTATCAAAACCTACTTGATGAAGCCTCGAGTTTTAGTAGCTCCTATACCTAGAAAGCCACTGATACTATACATTGCGGCACAAGAAAGGTCTGTTGGAGCACTATTGGCTCAAGAAAATAGTGAGGGGAAAGAAAACTCTCTTTACTACTTTAGCAGGATGATGACACCAAATGAGCTGAATTATTCGCCGATTGAAAAGTTGTGTTTGGCGCTAGTATTCTCAATTCAAAAGTTGAAGCACTACTTTTAAGCTCATGTTGTCCGTCTTGTTTCAAAAGAAAATCCCATCAAGTTCGTGAAATCAAAACCTATCCTTAGTGATCGACTAGTAAGGTGGTACCTCCAGTTTCAACAATTTGAAATCGTATGCATCCATCAAAAGGATATAAAAGGACAAGCGCTAGCGGACTTCTTAGAATATCACCCTATACCTGATGATTGGGAGCTAACTGAAGAACTACCTGATGAGGACACAATGGTCAATGAAGTTCATCCTCCATGGAAGATGTACTTTGATGGTGCTACACATCGCGGAGGAACTGGTGCTGGTGTAGTATTTGTCACTTCTCAAGGTGAAGTTATGCCCTACTCTTTTACGTTAACGCAACTCTTCTCTAACAATGTCGCTGAGTATCACGAACTAATACCTGGGCTTGAAATGGCTGTCAAAATGAAGCGGTTGAAATTGCAAGTCTTTGGTGACTCTCAGTTAGTGGTCAATCAGCTTCTAGGTAGTTACGAGGTTAAGAAGCCTGAACTACGCCCATATCATGATTACGCTAAAACGTTAATAGGGTGGCTCGGTGATGTGACTATTCAGCATGTGCCAAGGAAAGAAAATAAGAAGGCCGATGCTTTAGCTGCCCTAGCTTCATTATTAACCCTGCCTGATCAAACACAAGTTACTGTCTGCCAAAAATGGGTAGTACCACCGCCAAATGAGGATGATGGTGAAGAAAATGAACTCAAGCATCTTGTAGCTGTTTCTAAAGTTGATAAAGAAGAATGGCGACAACCCACTATCGACTACTTATGCTATGAGATACTTCCAGAAAATTCGAGGAGAAGGACCGAAATTTGTCATCGTGCACCTCTCTTCCTTTACTACAAAGATACTCTATACAGAAGGTCGTTCGAGGGAGTACTCCTGCGATGCTTAGGGGAAGAAGAAGCACTCCAAGCATTGGAAAAAGCACATTCTTGGGTATGTGGGTCACACCAGTCTGGACCAAAGCTCCACTTCCATATAAAAAGGATGGGATATTATTGGTCGACGATGGTAAAAGATTGCTTGGACTACGCTCGAAGATGCAAGGGTTGTCCATTCCATGCGAATTTTATTCATCAGCCTCCTGAAATGTTGCATCCTGGCCGTTTGATGCTTGGGGAGTGGATGTTGTTGGACCACTGCTAAAGTCCTCTGGTGGGCACCTATACATCTTGGCTACAACTGACTACTTCTCAAAATAGGCTGAAGTTGTTGCTCTTAAGGAGGTAAAAAAGGAAAATATTGCAAGTTTCATCCGAGTAAACATTATCTATCGCTTTAACATTCCTCGTTACACAATAACGGATAATGGAAAGCCATTTGACAATAGGTTGATGAACAAGATTTTTGAACTCTTTGGCTTCAAGCAACGTAACTCTTCTATGTACAATGCTGCTGGCAATGGCCTAGCCGAGGCATTCAACAAGACACTATGAAACTTGTTAAAGAAATTCATCTCCAATTCCAAACGGGATTGGCATGATTGTATGGAGGAAGCTCTGTGGGCATATAGGACAACTCACCGAACGCCAACACAAGAGACCCCTTATGCAATCGTTTATAGAGTTGAAGTCGTCTTGCCACTCGAGCGTCAAATACCTTCATTATGATTAGCTATTCAAGAAGGCATCACCGATGAAGAAAATGCGCGACTTTATTAGGAGAGTTGGAGGCTCTTGATGAGAAAATCTTGGAAGCTCAACAGAGTCTTGAATGTTATCAAGCTCGATTGTCTCGCGCCTTCAATAAAGGAGTTGGCCCAAGGTCTTTTCAGGTAGGAGATCAAGTCCTTTTCGTACCCATTATTCCTCCCCATAAACCTGTAGGGAAGTTCACTTCAAAATGGGATGGGCCATATGTCGTGCAAGAAGCTTATTCAAGTGGGGCTTACAAGCTGGTTGATGCAAATGGCATGAGAATCGGCCCTACCAATGGCAAGTTTTTGAAGAAGTATTATCCCTGAAGTTGCAGCACTCCTTGACAAATGATCCTATACTGCATATTCCTATACTCTGGCCTGCATGAGTCTAAAATGTGTACGGCGCACAAAAATAAAATTTTGTTAGGTTGAAAACCTTGAAAGAGGCGGTCTAGGCAAAAGTTAGGACATAAAAAGAATTCTACCCATTTTGAACTACAATATGACTTAATCCTCTTCACCGAGGTACGTAGGCAACTTAGAGTTTCATTCTAAGTTCAGTCGCATAAGTTCAAAAGATACATAATCCCCCAATCGTTGTCCGAATGAAGTATGACGGAGTGTAATCCATTCAATCAACACTTGAAAATCGAGCTGAGATACCATTCTTCTGTTAAACTTTGGATCCCATTTGATGTAAAGGGGGCAGCCGCTATGGTAAATTGGTGTCTTCAATAAAATGATTAATATCTTTTAGGAGGCTGCCAAACATTTTCATTGAAGTCCGAGGATTTGCTATGCCTTCATGTTCGTCAAATCTTCAAGTTTTTGGTGTACCTTCACGACGTTTCAAATTCAGTGAGACTTGAACCCCAGATATTTGGTGAGAATGAAGTGCTTGAATTTCAATTTCTGGCAATTAAAAAGGTTTTACAATCTCGAGGCTTCCACACCAAGATACAAATTTTTTGGTGAAGTCACGCTAATTTGGGACTATCGGCATATCAGAAACCGAAGTCGAATTCGAATTATAATCTGAAACTATCCTTAAGGCATTAAATTTTACATGTTGGATATGTTTTAGATTTTGAAGTTTAGTTTCCAATAAATCAAGTGGTTCGTTATTTCGATGTCCCTACTTCAAGATAAAAAACTTATGGCGAAGTCGTGCAAATCTGAAATCGTCAGTGTGGCAGAATTTAGTATTGACTTTGAAATATCATCTGAAACTTCCCTTAAGGCAATAAATTTTGTATTTTTGATATTTTATATATTTGGAAGTTAAGTTTTCAGCATATCAAAGGGTTCGTGATGACATTCCCACAACAACATACAAATGTTTTGGGTAAAGTCGTGCAAATTTGAAACCGTCGCCGCATCAGAATTTAATATTGATTTCGGACTATTATCTGAAACTATCCTTAAGGCATTAAATTTTGCATTTTTGATATGTTATATATTTGCAAGTTAAGTGTTCAGAAAAATCACCAAGGTTCGTGATTTTGACTTTTCTACACGAAGATATGATTTTTTTTGTGAGACTGCGCAAATCTGAAATTTTTAACGTGGTGGAATCTAAAGTTAGTTCAAAAATATTTTCTGGGGCGATTCTAAAGGTGTTTGATTCTACATTTTGGATATATTTTAGATATTGAACTCTAATTTTCGAGAAATCAAACGGTTCATTATTTGTACTCTCCCGCGATAAAATATGAATCTTTTGTTACAAGCGCGTAAAGCTAAAATTATGTGACTAAGATAAAGGTCGGACAATGTAAAGCAAAAGAGAAGCTGAAATATTTAAGTCCTCGAAGTCTCCAAGTTGAATTCATCAAGTCCGTCGGTCTTCAAGTTTCAGTCTTCAAATTCGTCGGTCTTGAAGTCGAAATATTTAAATCTCCAAGTCTTCAAGTTGAGATCCTCAAACCTGTTGGTCTTCAAGTGGAAGTATTTGAGCCCTCAAATGTTTCAGGTTGAAACGTCAAAGTCCACAGAATCTTCAAGTTTATCGGTCTTCAGGTTGAAGTCTGCAAAGTCCTCCAAATCTTCAAAGTTTTTCTAGTGTTCAGGTCGACGTCATCAAGTCCATGAAGTCTTCGAGTTGAAGCTTTATAACTTTCCAATCTTAAGGTGGACATATAAGTCCCTTTGCACCTTAAGTTGGCCTCTTCGTGGGTTTGTCCTTAAAAGGAAACTATAACTTTCCAATCTTAAGGTGGACATATAAGTCCCTTTGCACCTTAAGTTGGCCTCTTCGTGGGTTTGTCCTTAAAAGGAAACTATAACTTTCCAATCTTAAGGTGGACATATGAGTTCCTTTGCACCTTAAGTTGGCCTCTCCGATAGTCGGGTCATTTTTAGAGTGATCTCTCCGGTAGTCGGGCCACATTGAGAGTAATCTCTCCGATAGTCGTGTCATTTTGAGAGTAATCTCTCTGGTGGTCGAGTCACATTGAGAGTAATCTCTCCGGTAGTCGGGTCATTTTGAGAGTATTCTCTCCGATAGTCGAGCCACATTGAGAGTAATATCTCTGATAGTCGAGCCACCTTGAGAGTAATCTCTCCAGTTGTCGAGCTACATTGAGAGTAATCTCTCCGATAGTCGGGCCATGAGAGTAATCTCTCCGATATTCGAGCAGGGATGAGTACCCATCCCCTCACACCCTATGATGGTCTTCTTCATGCATGGATCATCTTGTTAAACAAGAACACATCCTTCTTGTTTGACATACAAAAAAAATGACAAAGAACAAAGCACAAGAAAATAAGAAGAAATTACCATCACGTCAAAGCTTCCGAGTCTAGGAAACTAGACTCAAATGGCTTGCAAATACTGCGAATTGATGTTAACCAAATACGTCGCATGGGTTTATATAGATCTCCAGATGACCTGCAACAGTATAATATCGATGTGGGAGGAGTAACAGTTAGAGTCCAACATGGATTTGCTACGGACAACAGGAAATCTTCTAAATAAATTTGGAGACGTAAAAAATTTTGTAAAAGGGTTACGGTGATTTCGAAGTTTGAGAAGCCCACTCGAATTAGAAAAGCAGGAAGACAGTTACTCGAACACCACATTGTATTATATATGAATGAAAAAGAAGAAATGTTGGTCACTGAAATGATTATAGGAGTCATGAACGTAGTCTTCACAATAAGAGACCAAAAGGTTGAGTAAAGCAAGGCTATTTTGAACTAATAAGAGCAAAACAAAGCTTGCCACATGTAGCATCACTTTAAGGCTTTATAATAAATGTGAAAATGGAATGCTAATTTCAGGCCAAGGACATGGAACACTCTTAGCAAATCCTATTTCACGCCTTTGCTCAAATACACTGGATGTTTGCAAAAATGGGTAAAATAAAATAAAGATATTTATTATCTAAATACTTCAAGCCTGATCTTCAAAAGTTTTAAGACCTTGACGAGTCTTGAAGTAGGGGGTATTTTTAGGCATATAATTTTTATTAAACTTTATTTCATAAAATAATTTGGATTATATTTTAAATTCAAGATATATTAGTCCAAACAAATACTACAGGCTAATATAATTGAATTAATTATATAAGTACAACATATATGGATTAAATTAAATAAGTCTTAATCCATTGGGCTAACCCATTTAATTGGGCTAAAGTGATGAGCCCACTTTATTAAGCCCAAGATGTCATCTTCCTAGAGGCCCAATTTGGTACCGCGTGTCAAATGACGTGGCACGTCAAGTCAAGCATAAGATCCCATAGGATCGTGCCACGTGTCAAAATGACAAAGCATGTCAAGTCACATGAAAATGCCAATGAAATCGCGCCACGTGTGCAAGTGACATGTTCTGGCCAATCAAATACGGTCATGTCACACTTCAATTTGATTGGTCGTAAAGAGTTTATTCTTATCATAACTCTTCCCTCCCACATCTATATATAGGGGTCTTCATAACCCAGAAAAGGGACCAGAAGTTATAACAAGAAGCAATAGAGAGCTCGTGGATCAAACGCCGAAAATTTCTCAACAAGTTTCAAGTTCAATCAATCAAGTTCAAGGTCAAGAATGAAGAACAAGTCAACATTCAAGGAGTACGAGTTCAAATCAAAGTTCGCGCTAGTTGAATTCACGATCATCGTTCGTGGAAACAAATACAGATTCAAGATCAAGCTCAGGCCCTTGAATTTATTTTTTATTGAAAAGAAGAATCAGAGGATTCATAGAGATTGGACACTCAAATATTCGAAATAAAATACTACGATTGTTGCAATATTTTCGGCCTTGATTTTATTTTCTCGACGCATATTTATTGTCTCCGAGAGGAGCTCGCCAAGGTGAGGGAGAGGAAATCCCGCGACTTAGACCAAGTCAAGTGCATCAAGGACGAGGATGGAAAAGTGTTGATGGACGAGGCACTCATTAGGAGAAGATGGCAGACATACTTCTATAAACTGTTAAATGAGGAGGGGGATAGATGCATTATGCTGGGTGAGTTGGAGCATTCCGAGAGTTGGCGGGATTTTGGATACTGTAGGATGATTACGCTAGAGGAGGTGGAAGGGGCAATGCGTAATACGTACAAGGGCAGAGCGACGGGGCCTGACGAAATCCCAGTAGAATTCTGGAAGAGCGCGCGGCGGGCAGGTTTGGAGTGGCTCACAGGGCTGTTTAATGTTATTTTTAAGACAAGGAAGATGCCCGAAGAATGGAGGTGGAGTACGATGGTTCCACTTTACAAGAGCAAGGGTAATATCTAAAATTGCAACAATTATAGGGGTATCAAGTTGTTGAGTCACACTATGAAGATTTAGGAGAGGGTGGTGGAAGCCAGGGTAAGGAGGTGCGTGTCTATTTTCGAGAATCAGTTTGGATTCATGCCGGGGCGTTCGACTACGGAAGAGATTTATCTGGTAAGGAGATTAGTGGAGCAGTACAGGGAGAGGAATAAGGATTTGCATATGGTGTTTATTGACCTTGAAAAAGCATACGATAAAGTTTCGAGGGAGGTCCTGTGGAGGTGTTTGGAGGTTAGCAGTGTTCTGTTAGCGTACATTAGGGTGATTAAGGATATGTATGATGATGCTAAGACTCGGGTGAGGACTGTGGGTGGTGACTCGGAGCATTTTCCTGTGGTGATGGGGTTGCACCAGGGATCGGCTCTTAGCCCATTTTTATTTGCCTTGGCGATGGATGTATTGCCGCGTCACTTCTATAGGGAGTTGCCTTGGTGCATGATATTTGCCGATGATATAGTGTTGATTGACAAGACGCGTAGCGGAGTTAACGCGAGCTTAGAGGTTTGGAGACAGACCTTGGAGTCTAAAGGTTTCAAACTGAGTAGAACCAAGACAGAATACTTGGAGTACAAGTTCAGTGACGGGACCCATGATGTAGACGTAGAGGTTAAGCTTGATGCTCAAGTTATCCCCAAGAGAGTGAGTTTTAAGTATCTCGGGTCTATTATCCAGGGTAACCGGGAGATTGACGAATATGTCTCGCATCGCATTAGAGCGAGATGTATGAAGTGGAGGCTCGCTTCTGGTGTTTTGCATGATAGGAATGTTCCGCTAAGACTTAAGGGTAAGTTTTATCGAGTGGTGGTTCGACCGGCTATGTTGTATGGGGCTGATTGTTGGACAGTCAAGAACTCCCACGTGTAGAATATGAGAGTAGAAGAGATGAGGATGTTGAGATGGATGTGTGGGTGTACCAGGAGAGATAGGATTAAGTATGAAGCTATCTGGGACAGAGTGGGAGTAGCCTCCGTGGAGGACAAGATGCGGGAGTCGAGGCTGAGATGGTTCGGATATTTTAAGAGAAGAAGCATTGTTTCTCTTGTTAGGAGGTGTGAGAGGTTGGCCATGAAGAGTCTGAGAAGAGGTCGAGGTAGGCCTAAGAAGTATTGGGGAGAGGTGATTAGGCAGGACATGGCGCTTGTAACAACCCGGTCGGTCGTTTTGAGAGTTAGCGCCCCCGTCCCCTAATAACTGTTTCTCCCATGTATTTCTACTTTTGGAACTTGTCGTAGCGTTGAGTGGTGAAATTCGGAGAGTTTTTGGACACATAGTCCTTATATGTGAGTTTAAGCTTTAGAAATCGGACCGTAGTTGGAACAGGGTGAAGACGGATCCGGAATAGAATTCCGTCGACTCCGTTAGCTCTATTGGGTGATTTCGAGGTTAGGAGCGTGTTTGGAATGTGTTTGTTTAACCAAAGAATCAGATTCTTTGACCAAAGCTAATTTTAGGATAAACATGGGTTTCTGATAACCAAAGAAATGATGGTAATTATGAATAAGTAAGTAAATAGCAAATACTAAGATGTGCAGAAAGTAAAGTGTATTATGATTGTCGTTTGAATGCCCTTTACAAGTTATATTTTCTTCCCTTATATAGGGAGTTTCTTAATATAACGTCTACCTTTCACAATGATAACTCGTTAATGATTAATTATGACATTAATGTAATGTTACAAAGAATAACTGTAACTGTTGCGTGAAGGTTGTGTAACGTGTAAATCATTAATCGAAGATCTTTGAATCTGCCCGTAGCTCTGTCCGGATTCATTTTAACCGTGTCTCTTACTTGTCTCAATTAGGTTGGGTCTCCCGTAGCTAATTACCTCATAGGTATATTGCATCGTGCCTCTTTGACCCGCACCTCTTTATAGAAAACCTGTCAAGTTGTCATGTTTTCCTAGCTCCACGTAGCTTGCTGAGTCATCACGAATTATCATACGTGTGAAGCTCTTTTTACCAATACAGATAGTCCCCCCACTTACCATTTATTAATCAATTAAAATTTGGTAAGTGGATATGCATTTATGGCGGGAATATTTTGCGGCCGCTTCACTCAAAATATTGTATTCTTTTCTGAACGTAGGCGTCGCTTGTCAGTTCCATTTAATGCATAAGCCATGTGTCATCTCCGGGTTGGTTCTGCAATTACTTGACACCTTTTAGGGATTTTTGCGGCTGCATCAGTCACGAAGTGACACCTTCAATTATGACTTTCACATCATTTCTTTTTTCCATTTTTGACGGTTGTCTTCGAGTATAAATACCCATTTTCCTTTCTTTACTTTCACGATAAACTTCTAACTTTTATTATTTATTTGTAAAGAACTTTTTCCTTGTCTTTGTAAATATGTCTTCTTCGAACCAACCTAAGGGAGTGATAATGTTGAGGATTTGACTCCCTCCTCTGCTCTGACGCGGAGCCAGAGGTGTGGTGGGTTGAGGATTTTAGATTCTACTCCTTCAAGAGGTTCTTCCTCTTCCCAAATTACTTCTCCTCCTTCTTCAAGGTCTTTAACTTCTTCGAGAGTTAGGGCTTCTAGAGCTTTTTCTAGAGGTAGAGAACATCACGAACCTGTCGATTTTTTCAAAATTTGCTTGGGACAAGTCGGTCCTATTATATGGCGAGTCGTTGCGTGTCTTAGATGTCTGGCTACTTTAGCTTTGGTCCCCTTCACCTTTAATCATCTCAATCACCTTTATTCTCCAATGCTGTTCCGTCAAGGAATTTTTACCCTGGCTCCCAGGAGTAAAAGAGTGTTGGTGACTCCGGACGATGATAAGGATCGAGGTTTGTACCTTCGATATGTTGCTGTGCCTACTGCTGGTTTAGTAGGTGAAGAAAATCTCCCCTTCACTGAGAAGTGAAATCTTGCACGTGAGTACATTTTAGCTCGCATTCCTTGCTTTTTGCTTTAGATGTTTTATTAACAACGTAGTTGTTACTTCTTTTTACAACAATCATGGGCACTGTCGAGAATGTCTTCGGTATCCGAGATTGGGTAGAAAAGATTTTGTTGACTGCTCCGTTGGAAGAAAGATCATGGAAGTACTTCTCCGGGAAGTACGGTTGGAAAGTTATAACTCACGGTAAGTAAAGCTTTTATTTCTGCTTCTTTCCTTGCTCGAACCTCATCTTTTTATTTTTATCCCTTTTCTTTTGATAGGGTTTCCCGCTCGTAGAGTGTCTGCTGCGCCTGTTTCCAAATTGTCCCTGGCTCAGGCCCAGGAAATTATTTCATGCTCTTCTGCTTCAAAGAGAAAGGCTGGTGGGTCAAGGACCTCGGAAGAAGAAGATGAAGAAGAGGGCTCTTTAGTCCACAGGTCAAGCAGAAGGAGGGTTATCTCAGACGACGAGTTTACACCTGTGGTTGTGACTTCCATTCCTGAAGTTGGACTTTCTGCCTCCGAAGACGCTACTCCCTATCCCGTGCGTGATTCTGTAGATCATTTGTTCTGTGAAGGCTTTGGTCCTGTTGGTGATGAGGCTCCCTTGGCTGTTTTCCCCCCTTCTTTTAGAGAACTCCCCTCAACTGCTCAAGCCATTTCTTATGCTCCCGTGGCTATTCCTGCTCCTATTGCGGCTCTTGCTCCCGTGGCTTTTTAAGCTCTATAGACTTCCTTGCCCGTGGCTTCTACATCTCTACCTGCTTCTGTGCCTTCTATTAGAGAAGTAGGGTCTTCCAACAGGGAGATGAGGTATGTGTTGATAGAAGTTCCGGCTGATGGTAGTCTCTTTAAAAAGTCTGGCCAGCCTGATGTGTGGCTGAAACCATTGATAGGTCCGAAAGAGATAGCCAAGCTAGAGAGCCACAATTCCCTTACATGGGCTAATGGGATCGTGCATACTTCTTTAAAGGTAGAGTGCATTTTCTTGTATTTCATTCTTGTACATGTATTTATCGTATCTAATTGGTTTTCTTTTTGTAGATCAATCTTATAGGTGCGGAGCTTATGAAGAGGGTTTCTAACTCGGAGCAGGAAGTGAAGGAGTGGCATGCTGAAGTAGATAACTTGAAGGGGCAGTATGAAAGTTTAAGGCTCGACATGGAGGCCTTAGAAGAAGAAAAATGTACCTTGGAGCAGCAGGTGAGACTCATGACGGCTGAGTTGGCTGTGGAGAAGGCTTCTTCTGATCAAGCAGGCAAAGATAAGAACATCCTTGAGTCCTCGTTTGCTGAGAAGTTGTCTCGTGACTCAGAAGAGATCAGAAGCTTGAAGGCCTTGCTATACCAAAAGGAGGAGTATTCAGGCGAGCTTGTGCAATCACTTTCCCAGACCCAAGAGGATCTCCGTAACTCCCTAGAGAAAATTCAATTCATGGAAATGTCTCTCGCTCCTTTAAGGGCCTCCAAAGATGCTGTCGTGACTGAGAGGGACGAGCTAAGATCTGAGGTTATGCTATGGGAGAAGGATTACAAAGCTCTTGAAGATAGGACAATTGTTGATTTTAGTTGGGCGTACATGAACTCTCGCCTCAACACATTGACTGAAATGAGCCGAGAGGATTTCGACCTTAATGCTGAAATTGCAAAAATCAAGGAAGCCATGGAGAAGGCTCAACAAGGTCAGAATCTCTCTTCACCTGAAGGTGATGTTCCTTCTGTTCAGGTCTCCTCGTCCCAAGCTGCTTCTGTTGTCTTTACCAGTGAAGTCAACCCCCCTCCTAATGAAGTTTAAGAAGTTGGTTCCTCCTTTATTTTTGTCTCAATTGGTGGTTACCCCCAGTCCCATCGGGGGTAAATTTGGATCTCTTAAAGTCCCCTAATGACAACTTAGGGGCGCCTCAGTGTATATAAACTATATATGGCTAAGTATTTAGTTTCTACTTGGCCGTTTTAATATATTAATGCAAGTATGACTTTTGTTTTGAGTTTTTTTTTCACTCTTTAAGTCTTTTGCACGTTTTATTTTTGAGGTTTTAGTTTTACCTCTAAGTGTTGCATATACAATGCTTTAAATTGTCCGTACCTTTTCGTAGTAGGTACGATTTTGTGAAAGAGGGCCCTTTTTTGATCGACACTTAATGAAGAAGACATCTCAACTTCATAATGGTGTTATAATGCAATAGAGAGATAGGAATTTTTCACATGTTTGAGGATGTTTCTGAAGAAAGTTTTTGTGTTTGAACTTTCACAACATTTTACATGTGTTTGATTATCGTCTAAAACTTATGTTGCAACTGTTTTCTTTTAATAGGTTTGATACACACTTGTATTTCGTAACTGTTTTTTATGCAACAGGTTTTTCCGAGCTAATACAAGGGAACAACTATTTTTCGTTTGTAACAGTTTTTTATAAAGTTAAGGGTTTTCACCCGTAACTGTTTTTATTCATAACAATTGTCAATAATCACGAGGGAAATGCTTTTTCATCCGTAACTATTTTATTTGATAACAATTTTTCACATAAGTACAAGGATTTTGATCTTTCATCCGTAACTGTTTTATTTGATAACAATTTTCTATATGATTACAAAGATTTCGTAACCGTTTTTAGTTACAACAGTTTATTAATTGAGTACAAAGATGTGCATTCCTTCCCCGCAACTAATATTTTTCCTGTTAACCTGAACATTTGTCTACATTTATGAACTCTGTTCGAAGGTTTCTGAATCAGGCTTTTGACTTTTTGACTCGTTGGCTCTTTCAGTTTTGCTCGTATCACTTGACTTTTTGGGTAGATGGATCTTCAGGCTCGAGCTTTGACTTTTTAATAGTCTTCTTTGCTTCGTCTTTGCCTTCCATACTGTATAGTCCCCCAAGTGTTTTGAGATTTGAAGAATGAAATCTCGAGCACTTGACTAATCCTTCCTTGTGGTCCTTTTCCTGAAAAGGAAAAACATACGGGACTCGAAGGTATATATGTTTTAGATGATGACTTCTTAACCCTTTAAAACGTCCATCAGAAAGTGTAATCCTAGATCGGGAATTCAGTTACTTCCTCGAGTCTTTGCAGTTCTAATATCATCATCTCGTGATGGGTTAGCATTTTTGCCTATCATCTAAAACGGTTAGCAAAATTTTAACTGTACAAATATGAAATCGAACATAGTGATACCTGACCGGAGGTATTCCTTTTCCTTAGAAGTAATACTTCTTCAAATGGATGGCATTCCATCTTGTTGGTAAGATCCTGCCATCCATAGCTTCCAGCTCATAAGCGCCTTTCCCAACGATGCCTCGGACTTTATAGGGTCCTTCCCAGTTGGGATTTAATTTTCCCGCACCAGCTTCTTTTGTTGATTAAAAGATTTTTTTGAAGACGAAGTCCCCAATCTTGAAGTATCTAAGGTGAGCTTTTCGGTTGTAATAACGCTTTATGATTTATTTTTGAGCTGCCATACGTATTAGCACTGCTTCTCTTCTTTGTTCGAGCAAGTCCAGATTAGTCCTCAATTCGTTGCTGTTTGTATCTTCCGTGGCTTCTGTAAACCTTATGCTTTGTTCGCCAATCTCCACTGGTATTAAGGCTTCTGAGCCATAGACAAGTGCGAATGGAGTCTCTCCCGTGGCTATTTTCGAACTTGTTCTGTTAGCCCATAGTACTGCTGGTAATTCATCAGGCCAATTTCCCTTGGCTTTCTCTAACCGTTTCTTTAGGTTGTTGATGATGACTTTATTCGTTGATTCAGCTTTCCCATTAGCCACAGGATGATACGGCGTTGAAGTAATCCGTTTGATTTGCCAGCTATCGAAGAATTCTGTGATTTGTGAGCCTATGAATTGTGGGCCATTATCACATACGATCTCCGTTGGTATTCCAAAACGGCATATTATACTTCGCCATAAGAATATTTTAACTTCTTTTTCTCGCACCTGTTTGAAAGCTTCCGCCTCTACCCATTTTGTAAAATAGTCGGTTAGTACGAGTAAGAACCGTACCTTTCCTTTTGCTGTAGGAAGAGGTCCCACTATATCCATGCCCCACTTCATGAATGGCCATGGTGATATTATTGGGTGTAGTAGTTCTGCTGGTTTATGCATGTTGTTAGCAAATCGTTGGAATTTGTCGCATTTGGATACGAAGCCCTCAATTTCTTCTTCTATCTTAGGCCAATAGTACCCAACTTTGATTAGGGTTTTGACTAAGGATCTAGCTCCTGCGTGATTTCCACAGTGTCCTTCGTGGACTTCTCTCATCACGAACTCTGTTTGGTTAGGTCTGAGGCATTTTGCTAGTGGACCTCCGAATATCTTGTGATATAAAGAATTGCGAATGAGGCACTACCGTGCAGCTTTTCGGCGAAGTGCTTGAGCCGCTTTTTTGTCTTCAGGTACGGTTCCATTCTGCAAGAATTTTAAAAATTCGTTTCTCCAATCCCATGTTAAATTGTTAAACGTTACCTCATTTTTATCTTGATCTATCGTTGAATGGAACAGATGGACGACAATTGTATTGTCTTCATTTGTTACTTCTGTAACTGCTGCGAGGTTAGCCAATGTATCTGCTTCTGCATTTTCTTCTCTAGGTATTTGTATTACCTTCCATGTTTTGAATTGCCTTACAAGATCTCGTGCCTTTTCCAGATACTGTTGCATCCGAGCCTCCCGAGCAATATAAGTCCCTTGCATCTGATTTACTACCAGCTGAGAGTCACTTTTGATTACAATTTGCTCAATTGAGAGTTCTCGTGCCAGTTCCAGCCCTGCAATGACAACTTCATACTCTGCTTCATTGTTAGTTATAGGATAACATTTGATATCTTCTCGTGTCTTTTCACCCGTATGTGATATTAAAACTATGCCTAAGACGACACCTTTTACATTAGAAGAGCCATCGGTAGATAGGGTCCATAGACCCGGGTTAACACCGTTAAAGAGGTGTAACTCTTTTTCCACTTCAGGGACAATGCTATTACTAAAATCAACGACAAAATCAACTAAAATTTGAGACTTTATTGCAGTCCTAGGCTGATATATTATGTCGTGCTCGCTCAATTCTATGGCCCACTTAGCTAATCTTCCTGATAGTTCTTGTTTATGCAGTATATTTTTTAATGGATATGAGGTCACAACAGTGATTGCATGACATTGAAAATATGGTCTCAACTTTATAGATACCATGATTAGAGCTAAGGCTAATTTTTCTAGATGTGGGTATCTAGTTTCAGCATCTAGCAATGTTTTGCTTACATAATAAATAGGAGATTGTTACCTTTATCTTCCCTTACTAATACTGCACTTACGGCGATTTCTGCAACGACAAGGTAAATGTATAGCCTCTCCCCTTCCTTTGACTTTGATAGCAACGGGGGTTTTGATAGATAAGCTTTCAGATCCTTGAGAGACTGTTGAAATTCTTCAGTCCACTTGAACTAGTTTTGCTTCTTGAGAACTGAAAAGAATTTAAAACTTTTCTCGGAAGATCTGGAAATAAATCTACCTAAGGCTGCAATTCTTCCCGTTAGTATTTGAACTTCCTTTTTGTTCATAAGTATATCAGGTATTTCCTCTATAGCTTTAAGTTGAGCAGGATTTACTTCTATTCCTCTATTCGATACAAGGAAACCCAAAAATTTACCTGATTCTACGCCAAAAGCGCATTTTTCTGGATTCAATTTCATATTATACATGGACAAAATTTCAAAGGTAATAGAGAGGTGCTGGAAATGGTCTTTCGCATATGTTGACTTTACCAGCATGTGATCGATGTAAACTTCCATCGTCTTCCCCGGATGTTCTTGGAACATCTTGGTCACTAGCCTTTGATAAGTGGCTCCAACATTTTTTAATCCAAAAGGCATGACTTTATAACAATAAGTCCCCATGTTTGTAATAAAGGAAGTTTTTTCCTCGTCTGAGGGATCCATTTTAATTTGATTAAAACCAGAATATGCATCTAGAAAGCTTAACAATTCATGACCTGCGGTGGCATCAATCATTTGATTTATATGTGGCAATGGGAATGAATCTTTGGGGCATGCTTTATTTAATCAGTGTAATCTACGCATACTCTCCATTTACCATTCTTTTTAGGCACTACCACAGTATTAGCTAACTAGTTAGGGTATGTTACCTCTGTTTAACCAAAGAATTAGATTCCTTGACCAAAACTATTTAGGATGAACGCGGGTTACTGATAATCAAGAAAGTAATACGATGAATAAAGAAAAATTGAGTAATAAACAATACTGTAGTATGCAAAAAGTAAAGTTGATTGTATTCGAGAATTCAGATGCCCTTATGGGTTACATTTATTCCTTTTATATAGGGGTTTCCTAGTATAACGTTTGGTTCCTATCATGATTGCTCATTAATGGCTAATTATTACATCAATGAGGCATTACAAAGGATAACCGTAACTGTTGTATAGGAGTTACGTAACGTATAAGTCATTAACTGCTGGTTCTCGAATCTGCCCGTAGCTTCGTCTGGGTTCACTGTGACTGTATCTCTTCTTTATCATTAAGTTTCCCGTGGTTGATGAACTCGTGGGTTTATTGATCGTGCCTCTTTGTCCGTACCTCTTTACAGAATCAAGTCTATTTGTTGCGTTTTCCTTGGTCCACGTAGCTAGCTGAGCTGTCAAGAATTTGCTTACGTGTGAGACTCTTTTTTACCAATACAGATAGTCCCCCCACTTACCATATATTTGTCGATTAATATTTGGTAAGTGGATACGTATTTATGGCGGGAATATTTTGCCGTCGTTTTGCTCCGAAACATTGTATCTTTCTATGAACACATGCGTCGTTTGTCACTTCCATTTAATGTTCCTTCCACGTTTCTATTTCTGATTGGCTCTGCAATGACTCGGCGCCTTTTAGGGCTTTTTGCGGCTGTGTCAGTCCTGAAGTGACACCATTAATCATGACTTTCCATCATTGTTTTTCCATGTTTTGACGGTTATCTTTATGTATAAATACCCTTCTTCCTTTCTTTACTTCCACGAAACATTTTATAACTTGTCTCTTTTCTTGTAAAGAATTTTCCATTGCTTCTGTAAGTATGTCTTCATCGAATCAACCCAACAAGGTAATAGATGTGGAAAATCTCGCATCTTCTTCTGCTCCAATTAGAAGTCGGAGGGGAGGCAGGCTAAGGAGTTTAGGATCTACTCCCTCTAGAGGTCCTTCTTCCCCAATAGTTTCTCCTCCTTCCGCTAGGTCTTTACTTTCTCCTAGGACTAGATCTTCTCATTCTTCATCTAGAGGTAAAGATGATCATCTTCGTGAACCCAAAGTTGATGAGACTATTCCCGCCGAGTTTGTCTTTACTAAGGAAAACCCAGTTCTTGTAGACCATTCTACTTCTTTAGATAGCGTGGAGAGGTATCCAACTATTATAACTGAAGGTCACGTTCCTCTTGTTCGTAGAGAGTGTTCTTGGGGGCCTGATTTCCCTGTTTATGTCCCGAATAGTAATCAAAGGATAACGTCTTATAGGACTGGTTATACCTTTGTTTATACATATCCTTTTACATTAGGGTTTAGACCTCCCATTGATCCAGTTATCATCGAGTTTTGCTGTTTTTTCAATATCTGTTTGGGACAAGTTGATCCGCTGGAGTGGCGAGTTGTCGCGTATCTGAGAGTTTTGGCTTCTTTAGCTTCAGTTCCCTTTACTTTCAATCATCTTATTCATTTATATTCTCATATCTTGTTTTGTTAGGGGATTTTTACTCTGGCTGCTCGGAGTAAAAGAGTGTTAGTAACCCCTGGTGATGATAAAGACAAGGTTGGTACCTTCGGTATGTTGCTGTTCCCACTACTGGTTTAGTGGGTGAAGAGAATCTTCCCTTTCCTGAGAAGTGGAACCGTGCACGTGAGTACTTTTTTGGTTCACATCAATTTTCTTCTTTCATTAGACTTGGATTGTGTTATTAACACCGTATCTATTTTTTCTTTTCAGCAATCATGAATACTGTTGGATTGTCTCCGATATTCGTGATTGGGTAGAAAAAATGTTGTTTGCTGCTCCTGTTGAAGAAAGGTCCTGGAAGTACTTCGCGGGGAAGTACTGTTCGCTTGTAAAGACCCATGGTAAGTGGAGTTTTTCTTACTTCCTGTCTTACCCGATCCTACTTTTATTCTCGTTTAACTTTTCCCTTTTTGATAGGGTTTTCCGTCTGTGGGGTGTCTGCTTCATCTATCCCGGAGATTTCTTTGACTCAGGATCAAGATATCCTTGCTAGCTCGTCTTCCTCAAAGAGAAAAGTTGGTGATCCCATTTCCGAAGAGGAAGAAGAAGAAAGAGACGGTGCTTTAGTACACCGGTTACGAAGAAGGCGGGTGGTTTTGGACGACGTGTCTACTTCTATGACTCTTTCTTCTGTGCCTGTAGGTAGACCCTCATCTTCTGAAAATGATTCAAAGTCCCCAGTCCATGATTCTGTTGAGTATTTGTTTCATGAAGGTTTTGATCTCACTCCCGATGATGTTCCCTTAGCTGTTGTTTTCCCCGACTCTTTAAGAGAAGAAGTTTCATCGGTTCCTTGTGTCTCCGTTGTTCCCGCTCCTTTAGCCATTATGGCTTCTGCCGTTTCTCTGCCCGTTGCTTCTTCAATTCCTCATTCATCCGTGCTTGCTATTGTGCCCGTGGCTCCTTCAATTCCTGGACCGTCTATTTCTGTTGCTGCTCCCTCCATTCCTGCTTCCATGCCTTCCATTAGGGAAGTAGAGTTTTTTAGCAAGGAGATGCGGAGGGTTGTGATTGAGCTTCCAGCTGAAGGGAGTCTTTTCAAAAAGACGGGCGAGCCTGATGTGTGGCCTAAGCCTCTAATAGGTCCTGAAGAGAAAGCCAAACTTGCCAGCCATACAGCTCTCACGTGGGCTAATGAAGTGGTGCATACTTCTTTGAAGGTATAGCGTAGCTTATTCTTACATATGTATACCTTTCCATGTCTAAACAGTTTAGCATGTTTAACTATTTTATTATTATTTTTTATAGATGCACCTTATTGGCTTAGAACTTATGAAAAGAGTTTCGAATTCGGATAGTGAGTTGAAAGAGCTGCGGGTTGATTTTGACAATCTGAAGGCACAATATGATGGCTTGAGGGTAGATATGGATGCTTTAGAAGAGGAGAGGAATACCTTGAGGAGACAGTTGAGGATTACATCAATGGAACTGGCGGTGGAGAAGGCTTCTTCTAGCCAAGCTAATAAGGATAAGAGTATTCTTGAATCTTCGTTTGCTGAACAATTGTCCCAAGCCTCGGAGGAGATCAGAAACTTGAAGCATCTGCTAGGGTAGAAGGAGGAATATTCTGGTAAGCTTGTATAGACTCTCTCCCGAACCCAAGAAGAACTACGTGAAGCTTTAGACAAAGTCCGAACTTTGGAAGAGTCAGTTGTACCCTTGAGGGCCGCCCACAAAGCTGCTGAAGCCGAAAAAGATGGATTGAAGGCTGAGCCTCAAGTGTGGGCAAAAGCTTATAATGACCTCGAAGAGGCGGCTGCCGTTGATGTAAGCTGGGCGTACATGAATTCTCGCCTTGATACATTGATGGAGATGAGCCAAGAGGGTTTCGACCTCAACGCTGAAATTGCTAAAACTAAAGAGGCCATGGAGAAGACCCAGCGAGGTATTGATTTTTCTCATCCACTGATGAAACCCATGCTGCTCATGCCTCTTCGCCTCAAGCTGCTGTCGTTCCTCCTGAAGAAGTCAACTCTCTTCCTCATGAAAACTGAAGATCTGGTTTCCCTCATTTTGTTTTTATTTGGATTGGTGTGGTTACCCAGCTCCATCGGGGGTAAGTTTGAAACTCTAAAGTCCCCTACTGACAACTTAGGGGCACTAAAAATGTAATTATTATGCGGCTAAGTACTAGTTAGTACTTAGTTTTAACTTAGCCGCTCTTTTTATATTAATTCAATTTGAAGACTTTTGTTTCGAGTTTTGGTTTTACTCTTTAAGTCTATTGCATGTTTTGTTCTTCTGAGGGTTTTGTTTGCGCCTCTTAACTTTTTGCATGAAAAAGCATAAATCACTCGAACCTTTTCATAGTAGGTGCAGTGTTCGTATAAGATTTAAGCCTTTGTTTATGATAGGCTTAATTATGAGTTAGGGCCCTTTTTGATTGACACTTTAATGAAGAAGACGTCTCAACTTCATTGTAATGCAATAGAGTGATAGGAATTTCTCACATGTTTAAGGATGTTTTTGTGGAAAGTTTTTATTTGAACTTCCACGACATTTTACATGTGTTATGATTATCATCTAAAACTCATGTTGCAACTGTTTTCTTTTAACAGATTTGATACTCACTTGTATTTCGCAACTGTTTTTCATAGGTAACAGTTTTTTCGAGTTAATACAAGGAAATAACTGTTTTTCATTAGTAACAGTTTTTGAAGGTATTGGGGTTCTTACCCGCAACTGTTTTTATTGGCAACAATTTTGTAATCAATACGAGGGAAATGCTTTGTAATTTGTAACTGTTTTATTTGATAATAGTTTTCTGAATAAATAAAAGGATTTTGATCTTTCATCCGTAACTGTTTTATTTGATAACAGTTTCCTATATGAGTACAAAGGTTTCATAACTGTTTTTATCGTAACCGTTTTTGAATAAGTACAATGATGATGATCTTTTACCCTTAACTTTTTTCGTTACAATAGTTTTTGTATAAATGTAAAGACATACATTTCTTCCTCGTAGCTAATACTTTGCCTTTTAACCTGAACATGGTTCGGAGGTTTTTTTAAAGTTTAGGCTTTGTAATTCTTGTGCTGGAGTCTTCAGCTCTTTTAATTTTGCTCGTACCACTTGTCTTGCTGGGTGAATGGTTCTTTAGGCTCGAGCGTTTGACTTTCAGTAGTCTTTTTTGCTTCATCTTGGCCTTCCATATTATATAGTCCCCTAAGTGTTTGAGCTTTGAAGAATGAGATCTCGAGCACTTGATTATTCCTTCTCTATGGTCCTTTCCCTGAAAAAGGAAAACGTACGGGACTCGAAGGTATATACCTTTTTAGATGATGACTGCTTAACCCTTTAAAACGTCCATCAGAAAGTGTAACCCTAGATCGGGAATTGTGTTATTTCCTCGCGTTTTTGCAGGTCTAATATCATCATCTAGTGATGGGCTAGTTTTGCCTATCATCTAAAAAAGTTAGTAAAACTTAAATATTCAAAAATAAAATTGAATATGCGATACCTAACCGGGGGTACTTCTTTTCCTTAGAAGTAGTACTTCTTCAAGTGGATGACGTTCCAGCTCGTTGGTAGAATTCTGTCGTCCATGGCTTCCAACTCGTATGCGCCTTTCCCAGCTATGCCTCAGACTTTATAAGGTCCTTCCTAATTTGGATTCAGCTTTCCAGCACCTGCCTCTTTTGTTGATTGGAAAACCTTTTTAATTACGAGGTCCTCAATCTTAAAATATCTAAGATGAGCTTTGCGATTGTAATATCGCTCTATGATTTGCTTTTGAGCTGTCATCCATATTAAAGCTGCTTCCCTTCGTGATTCGAGCAAGTCCAGATTGATCTGGAGTTCAGCATCATTTGCTGGTTCCGTAGCTGTTATAACCCTTAAGCTCGGCTCACCAATTTCCACGGGTGTTAATGCTTCCGATCCATAAACAAGTGTGAAGGGAGTCTCTCCCGTGGCTGTTTTTGATGTAGTTCTGTATGCCCAAAATACTGCCAGTAATTCGTCGGGCCAATTCCCTTTGGTTTTATCGAACCGCTTCTTTATATTATTGACGATGATTTTATTCGTAGACTCAGCTTGTCCATTAGCTACGGGATGATATGGCGTTGAGGCAATCCGTTTAATTTGCCATCTCTCAAAGAATTCTGTGATTTGAGAGCCAATAAATTGTGGGTACACACGATCTCTTTCGGAATCCCAAAACAACATATTATGTTTCGCCTAAGAAGCTTTTGACCTCCTTTTCCCGCACTTGTTTGAACGCTTCTGCTTCCATCCATTTCGTGAAGTAATTTAGTAAGTACGAGCAGAAATCGTACCTGTCCTTTAGCTGGGGGAAGAGGTCCCACTATATCTATTCCCCATTTCATGAAGGGCCATGGTGATATGACTGAGTGCAACAGTTCTGCTGGTCTATGCATATTGTTGGCGAACCTCTGACACTTGTCGCATTTAGATATGAAGTTCTCTGCATCTTCTTCCATCTTAGGCCAATAATACCCGGCTCGGATTAAGGTTTTTACCAAGGATCTTGCTCCTGCATGATTTTCACAGTGTCCTTCATGGACTTCTTTTATCACGAACTCCGTCTGATTAGGTCCGAGGCATTTAACTAGGGGTCCACCGAACAATTTGCGATACAATGAGTTGCGGACTAGACAATATCGTGCTGCTTTGCGGCGAAGCGCTTGAGCTGCTTTCTTGTCTTCAGGTATGGTATCATTCTGCAAAAAATTGAGAATTTTGTTTCTCCAATCCCAAGTTAAATTATTGAAAGATACCTCGTTCCTGTCTTGGTAGATTGCTGAATGGAAGAGGTGGACAACAATGGCGTTGTCTTTATTTGTTACTTCTGTAACTGCCGCGAGGTTAATGCATCCACTTCTGCATTTTCATCTCTAGGTATTTGTATTATCTTCCACGTTTCGAACTGTCTTACAAGTTACCGTGCCTGATCTAGATATTGTTGCATTCGAGTTTCTCGAGCGATGTAAGTCCCCTGCATCTGATTTACCACCAATTGGAAATCACTGTTGATTATGATTTGCTCGATTGACATCTCCCGTGCCAGTTCTAAACCTGCAATAACTGCCTCGTACTCTGCTTCATTGTTAGTTATAGGGTAATATTTAATAGCCTGCCGTGTCTTTTCACCTGTAGGTGATATTAAGACGATGCCTAATCCAACCCCTTTTATGTTAGAAGAGCCATATGTAAATAGGGTCCACTGACCTGGATTGACTCCGCTAAAGAGTTGTAACTCTTTTTCTACCTCAAGGGTAATACTGTTGCTAAAGTCAGCTACAAAATCAGCTAATATTTGTGATTTGATTGCTATTCTAGGCTGATATGTTATATCATGTTCACTTAATTCTATGGCCAATTTGGCTAATCTTCCTGACAATTCTTGCTTATGCAAAATATTTCTTAAAGGATAAGAAGTCACGACAGTGATTGAATGACACTGAAAATAAGGACGTAATTTTCTTGATGCCAATATTAAAGCTAAGGCTAATTTTTCTAGATGTGGGTATCTAGTTTCAGCATCTAATAAAGTTTTACTTACGTAGTAGATAGGTGATTGCTTACCTTTCTCTTCTCTTACCAGTACTGCACTTACAACAATTTCTGAAACAGCCAGGTAGATGTACAATCTTTCCCCTTCTTTTGGCTTTGAGAGCAGTGGTGGCTTTGATAAATAAATCTTCAAATCTTTGAGGGCCTGTTGACATTCTTCAGTCCATTCGAACTGATTTTGTTTTTTAAGAACTGAAAAGAATTTAAAGCTTTTTTCGGAAGACCTAGAAATAAATCTTCTTAAGGCGGCTATTCTCCCTGTCAATCTTTGAACCTCTTTTTTATTTGTTAAAATATCAGGTATTTCCTCTATAGCTTTTATTTGAGCTGGATTTACCTCTATTCCTCTGTTAGATACAAGGAATCCCAAAAACTTACCTGATTGCACTCCGAAAGCACATTTTTCCGGATTGCGCTTCATATTATACCTGCGTAAGGTATCAAAAGTAGTAGAGAGATGCTGGAGATGATCTTCCGCTTGTGTTGACTTTACAAGCATATCATCAATATAGACTTCCATTGTCTTTCCTAAATGTTCTTAGAACATTTTAGTCACTAACCTTTGGCAAGTGGCTCCTGCATTCTTTAAGCNAAGATTTTTTGGACTTCATCGTCAATCACTTGATTCTTGAACGTTCCTTGCTTTCTTTTCTTTTGTTTAACAGGTACGAATGATGGATCTTCATTCAGTTTATGAGTCATCACTTCTGGTGGAATACCTATCATATATGAATGGGACCATGCAAAACAATTCGCGTTAGATTTTAAATAATCGATTAACATACCTTTTTGCTCGGGGGTTAACCTCTCCAGCAATCTCGTGCCAACATACAACTTTTTCTCGGGATTTTATTCAGACAACAGTACAACCTCGAGTTCTTCCGCGGTTGTTTTGATATGCTCGTCTTCTTCTGGTTCACGAATAAAGTCTGGTCTACGTGATCCAGTATATTTTCGATGATAATAGGATTTGTCTCGCTGGTATCTTCTCCCATACCTGTTTGAATACTCATTTCCTTTGTACATGATTGCTCAAAGATTTTTTCCATACCTGTTTGTCCATTGGCCTCCGTTTGGAAGACTTCAACATCTCCTGTATCTTTATTGTTGTGAAGTTCTATCGAGTTTATATTTCTGGAAGTTTGTTGGTCACCTCTAATTTGTCTCATTCCCCATTCTGATGGGAATTTTATTATTTGATGTAAGGTGGATGTGACCACTTTCATATCATGAATCCATGGTCTTCCCAAAATGACATTGTAAGCCATCTCTGTATCAGTGACTTAAAATTTCGTGTTTTTGACCACTCCTTCAGCGTAAGTATTAAGTTCAATCTCTCCTTTGGTTATCACTGTAGAATTATCGAACCCAGATATGGCTCGTGCCTTTGG
This sequence comes from Nicotiana undulata, assembly GCA_005239495.1. Taxonomy (NCBI): domain Eukaryota; kingdom Viridiplantae; phylum Streptophyta; class Magnoliopsida; order Solanales; family Solanaceae; genus Nicotiana; species Nicotiana undulata. Next base: position 46,449 of record ML251364.1, on the reverse strand, counting down.
GATCATTTGATTTTCCACTAGCATTTCTTCCACGACTTTTATCAAAATGATATTGACTGAAGTGCCTGGATCAATCAATACTCTTTTAATGTTAGTGTCATGAATAAGTAAAGATATTACCAGTGCATCATTATGAGGAAGCATCAGTCCACCAAAGTCTGCATCATCAAAGGTTATTTTGTCTTTATTTGGATCTTCTCGAACCCGCTTTCCATGGGTATTTGTGATCGTTGATGCTAATTGACAAACTATTCCATTTACTTCCTCTCCTCCATGTGTCACGTTAACAGTTTGCTTCGGAGAGGGAGGCTTTGGAGGCTCCTGCATGTTCTTCATGTATGCATGTTTACCTTTATCACTAAACAACTCTGTTAAATGGCCCTGTTTTAATAAATGTTCTATTTCACCTTGTAAAAATCTACAATCTGCAATTCTGTGTCCATGATCATTATGGAATTCACACCACTGATCTAGATTTCTCTTATTTGGATTCGACCGCATCTCTTTGGGCCATTTAAATTTGTCTCCCATATTTCTTAGTATTGAGACAAGTTCAGTAGTGCTTACGTTAAAGTTGTGGTCCCCAATTTGGGTATTACCTCTGGACCGCTCATCTCGATCTTTCCTGGATCTAGACGAGGATGAGCCTATATCTCTTCCTGACGGTCTAGTATTTTCGAACCTGGGACGTGTGTCACGTCCCGAGGGTCCTAAGTAAGGATCGTACCTGTTTTTACCTGATCTTTTCTCCGGTTCTGGACGTCCGAATCTAGAATACCCCTCGTCTCTCGATCGAGCAATGATATCTTCTTCTATTCTGAGTTTAGTAATATACCTGTTGTATACATCGTTCCACGTCGTAGCTGGAAATTATCTTAGACTTTCCCTGAGCCGTCTCGTGGCTTCTGATCTTTTATCGTTTAAATTGCTTGCAAGTGCCATGGCTGCCCAATTATCAGGCACCCTGGGTAATTGCATTCTTTCTCATTGAAACATGTCTACAAACTCACAGAGTAATTCCGTGTCTCCTTGCTTTATCTTGGATATGCCTTCCATTCTTTTCTCAACTTTTTGTGCACCATAGTGTGCTTTTATAAACGAATCTGCAAGCTCAGCAAACGATTCAATAGAATTTTTGGGGAGAAGAGAATACCAGGTTAAGGCTCCTTTTGTGAGTGTTTCCCCAAATTTCTTGACAAGGACTGATTCAATCTCTTGTTTTGTTAAATCATTTCCTTTTGCTCCAGTAGTGAAAGCAGTCACATGATCACGTGGGTCAGTTGCTCCATCATATTTAGGAACATTAGGCATTTTGAACTTCTTGGGTATAGGCAAGGGCGCTGCACTTGGCTTCCAGGGCTGTTGAGAATATCTATCAACGTCAATGCCTTTGATAATTGGCGGTACTCCAGGGATTTGCTCGATGCGATCATTCTGTTCTTTCATTTTTTTCTGCATGGTTCGCAACAATTTTTGTAACTCGAAGTTATTAGTCATACCTGGTCTTCTTTCAAGAGATTCATTTGGAGTGTCACCCCTGGCTGAGTTTATTAACCCAAACTGAGGATTTTCCGCGATGATTGTATTATTTGGAGGCGGTGTTAATGGTTTTGGTGGTGCCTGTGGTAATCCTCTCGCAAACTCTTGCAAAGCTTGCCCCACATATTCAGTAATCATTTGCTTTATTCGATCCTGCTCTATCGTTTGCTCATTATTGTTATGATGGTTATCAAATTTTTCCGGGGATGACTCCCTTGAACCGCGTGCGGTTCCTCGAGGAGTTGGAACTGGGGTTCCATTTTCCTGCTGGTTGTTGTTGTTGGAATTCGACATAGTTTAAAGGATATCGATTGGAAAATAAACTATGATTATCAGATTTCCGGTAACGGAACCAATTTGTTTAACCAAAGAATTAGATTCCTTGACCAAAACTATTTAGGATGAACGCAGGTTACTGATAATCAAGAAAGTAATACGATGAATAAAGAAAAATTGAGTAATAAACAATACTGTAGTATGCAAAAAGTAAAGTTAATTGTATTCGAGAATTCAGATGCCCTTATGGAATACATTTCTTCCCTTTATATAGGGGTTTCCTAGTATAACGTTTGGTTCCTATCATGATTGCTCATTAATGGCTAATTATTACATTAATGAGGCGTTACAAAGAATAACTGTAACTGTTGTATAGGAGTTACGTAACATTTAAGTCATTAACTGTTGATTCTTGAATCTGCCTGTAGCTTCGTCTGGGTTCACTGTGACCGTATCTCTTCTTTATCATTAAGTTTCCCGTGGTTGATGAACTCGTGGGTTCATTGATCGTGCCTCTTTGTCCATACCTCTTTACAGAATCAAGTCTGTTTGTTGCGTTTTCCTTGGTCCACGTAGCTAGCTGAGTTGTCAAGAATTTGCTTACGTGTGAGACTTTGTTTTACCAATACAACCTCACGTATTGAACCAATTTTCAAGAGCTTTTGTACCTCTTCGTCAATCACTTCATTTTTGAATGGTCCTTGCTTTCTTTGCTTCTGCTTAACAGGTACGAAGGATGGATCTTCATTTAGTTTATGAGTCATCACTTCTAGTGGTATACCTGTCATGTCTGAATGGGACCATGAAAAACAATAGACATTAGCTTTTAAATAAAATCAATTAGTTTACCTCTTCGACTTGGGCTTAGCCTCGTGCCTATGTGAACTTTCTGTGCAGGCCTTTGTTCGGACAAGGGAACAGCTTCGAGCTCTTCCATCGTTGTTTTGATGTATTCATCTTCCTCCGCTTCTTGAATGACGTCAGGTCTAGAATCCACGTTTGTGTGACTTGGTATTTCTTCTATGGTGACTTGATTCACCTTCTCATAGCTATCTTCATTTGTACCCGTTTTAGCAAAAATATCTTTCGTACCTATTGGGATAGTAATTTCTTGCATACCTGTTTGGACAACATCTCCTATTTGGGAGAATTCCTTATCTTTTGATTCTTCCGTTTCTACTTTTTTGTTGTAATATACCACGGAATTTATATTTCTTGCGGTTTGCTGATCGCCTCTAATTTGTTGAATTCCCCATTCAGAAAGGAATTTAATTACCTGATATAAGGTGGATGGTACTTCTTTCATGTTGTGGATCCATGGTCTTCCCATGATCACGTTATAAGCCATGTCAGTCTCGATGACTTGGAACCTTTTATTTTTTATTACTCCCTCAGCATAAGTTCTAAGTTCAATTTCCCCTTTGGTTATAACCATAGAGTTATCAAACCCTGATATGACCCGTGCCTTCGGGATTACTTGATTTCCCAATAGCATTTCTTCCACGACTCTTAGAAAAATAATATTGACTGAACTACCTGGATCAATCAACACTCTTTTTACGCTAGTGTCATGAATAAGTAAGGATATTACCAGATCATTATTGTGGGGGAGCATTAATCCGCTGATATCTGCATCATCAAAGGTTATATTATCTGCATCTTGATTTTCACGAACCCGCTTTCCGTGTTTAATTGTGAACTTCGTGGCTACTTTGCAAACCACAACGTTTACTTCCTCACCTATGTGTATCACATTGACAGTTCTTTTTGGAGATGGAGGTTTTGGGGGCTCCTTCCTGTTCTTCATGTATGCATGCTTACCTTTCTCACTAAACAATTCCATTAAATAGCCCTGTTTCAATAATTGTTCTATCTCACCTTGTAAAAATCTGCAATCTGTGGTTCTGTGTCCGTGATCATTATGGAATTCACACCAGAAATCTAGGTTCCTTTTATTTGAGTTGGACCACATTTCTTTGGGCCATCGAACCGTATCACCCATATTTCTTAATACTGAAACTAGTTCGGAGGTACTCACATTGAAGGTGTGATCCTCAATTCGTGCATTACCTCAAGTTCGTTCATCTCGATCCTTTCTGGATCTTGATGAGGATGAGACCGCATCTCTACTCGATGGTCTATATTCTGACCGAGTATTTTCGAACCTGGGACGAGTGTCTCGTCCCGAGGGTCCCATGTAAGGATCATACCTATTTTTACCTGATCTCCTGTCTGATTCGGAACGTCTGGAACTGATACGATCTTCGTCATTTGAACGAGCGATGGTATCTTCTTCTATACGAAGCTTGGTGTTGTACCTGTTATAGACATCATTCCATGTTGTAGCTGGGAATTCTCTCAAGCTTTCCTTTAGTCTTCTCGTGGCTTCTGAACTTTTGTCATTTAATTTGCTTGCAAATGCCATGGTTGCCCAATTATCAGGCACCCTTGGTAGTAGCATTCTTTCTCATTGAAACCTGTCTACAAATTCACGGAGTAGTCCCGCGTCTCCTTGTTTTATTTTAAATATGTCCTCCATTCTTTTCTCCACGTTTTGCGCATCGGAGTGTGCTTTTATGAAGGAAGCTACGAGCTCAGCAAAAGAATCAATAGAGTTTTCAGGGAGAAGAGAATACCAGGTTAGCACTCTTTTGGTAAGCGTTTCTCCAAACCTTTTGGCTCAGACTGACTCAATTTCCTGTTTTGTCAAGTCGTTGCCCTTAACTCCGGTGGTAAAAGCAGTCACATGGTCTCGTGGGTCAGTTGTTCCGTCGTAATTAGGAAAATCAGACATTTTGAACTTCTTGGGAATAGGTAGGGGTGCCAGGCTTGGTTTCCAGGGTTGTTGAGAATATCTATCAACATCAATGCCTTTGATAATAGGTGGCACTCCAGGAATCTTTTCGATTCAATCGTTTGTTCCTTCATCTGTTTCTGCAAAGTTAGTAATAAAGTTTGCAATTCAGAGCTACTAGACATACCTGGTCTCGTATCGAGAGATTCATTAGGAGTATCTCCGCTTTCCAACCCAGACTGAGGATTTTCCACATTGATGGTATTATTGGGGGGTGGTGTTGATGGTGCAGGTGATGTTGTTGGTAATCCCCTTGCAAATTCTTGCAAATCCTGGCTCACATACTCTGCAATCATTTGCTTTACTTGATATTGTTCTACTATTTGATCATTATCATTGTTGTTGTTGTTGGATATTTCTGAGGATTGCTCCCTTGAACCTCGAGGGGTTCCTACGGGTGGTGGAGTTCCATCCCTTTGTTGGTTATTGTCGTTGGGGTTCGACATAGTTCAGAGGATATTGCTTGAAAAGTGAACGAAGATTATCAGATTCCCGGTAACGGAACCAAATTGTTTAACCAAAGAATCAGATTCTTCAACCAAAGCTAATTTTAGGATAAATGCGGGTTTCTTATAACCAAAGAAATGATGATAATTATGAATAAGTAAATAGCAATACTAAGATGTGCAGAAAGTAAAGTTGTCACGCCCCAAAACCGAGGGACGAGACCGGCACCTAACCGGATGAGTCCAGTCAAGCGGACCTGGATTGCCTTTCCTACCCAATGTATTACCCTGTGTTCATAATATACATTGTTCCGTATGAAGTAGCCAATTTAGATTTCAAGTGCAATTTACAACATAGTTTCATTTTCCTCTTTTAGTTTTCAACAATGGATAATCCAAAACATACAAGTTACATACAACATTTCCGATGCGATCCACAATTTCGAGTGAGTACTACTACCGCCCAAAATATATGTATATACAACCCACACAGTTTCTACGGAGCCTCTAAGAGTAATAGGAATTTTACATAAACTTGCCGGTAACAAGGCCGCGACTATACCTTTTTTCAACATAAGCAAAAGAGAATGATATAGTCCACACACGGCCTCGAGAGGAAATGAGGCTCACCAGAACTGCTGAAAAGATGAAGAGGAGGCACCACTAACGGCGGGCTGAGCTACCTGCTACGGAACCACCTACATCCATATAAAAGATGTAGCGCTCCCGACAAAAGTGACGTTAATACCGTTGAATAGTACTAGTATGTATGAACAAACTTTACTCTAAGTATAATCAGACAATACACAGATATGAGACAGTTAAAGGAACCAAAGTGCACAGATACAGAAGCAAAACACAATTGAGAGTTTCACATATTCTTATTTCAACACAATCATATTCCACCCTTATTCCTTCTCAACAATCCACCCTTATTACTTCCTGTTGCGGCGTGCAACCCGATCCCACCGTAAAATTCATATTACATCCTTATTTCTTCTCACATCAACCTTATTTCTTCTGTTGCGGCTCGCAACCCGATCCCACTGTACAATCACATTTCATAGCAACAATAACAGCCACAATCCAATCACAAGGCTTCATATCATCAAGAGTACACTTTCATAACAACCAAAAAATCATGTGTTCACATTAGTATTTATCAACCATTAATTCAATCACAAAGATTTTCATCAACAAGAATATAAATTCATTACGTCCAACAATCCGTATGAAATCAAGCCACAATAAACCTTTCCAAACAATGAGTCATATACGATATTGCCATGGTCATTTAGTTCAATTAAATCAATTGATAACTCCTTTTCATCACTTGTTACACAACCCTTAGCACTTAGATACATTCACACATTTGGGTTCGTTACCATTCTTTCATACCAACATATTCACGCATTTAACGAACCTTGCACATGATGGAGTAATCACAAAGGAATCACCTTTCACAATTTCACTTAACATGGTAATCGACTAAGAAAATCAGAAAATAAAATCCTACACCTCAACATAACCAGACCATCAATTCACATGTACTCAGCAAGAAACTCATACCGAATGCTCGGACACCAACAAGGTGACTCTACGAAGATTAATGTTAGCCATACATACCTCGAGTCGAAATTCCCCTTTAACATCTATCACAATTCACTGAACCGTCTAGCACAGTCAATCTAGTCCACAATGTGACATATTTCACTTAGAATTAGGAATCTTGAATTCATTTGAGTATTTTATCAAACACCATGCGGTTCCTTTGATTAACTAAACCCTTTTTAATGAAAGATTACTTTAACTAGCTTCTCTTTACTAGGTCATGGAAGATTAATTACATGCATGCAAGTCTTACTTCTTATTTTCACAATTAGCCCATGTGTTCTACCCCTTTTTAGCTAAAACCTGAGAATTAAAAGGAAATGGGGTGGAGACTTACCTCTTATAGTGAAGAATATGAATATTACTCGATAATTTCCGGGCCTGAGTGATGTTTGAAGAATCAATTTGGGGAAGATGGGGACTTCTCTCTCTAGAACCCACTCTCACTTCTCTCTATTTTTGTTCAGATGCATGCTAAAATGAAGGGGATGGGTGTTTTATTAAATCGGGGGTCGGGTGCAAAAATTAGAATTTTACAAGCCCCAAAGCAAGAAATGCGTTCAGGAATGCGATCGCATTCCTGCTATGTGGTCCGCATTCTTGTCGCATAGTTGGCCCTCAAGTAGGCCAAAATGGGAACCGAACTGCCCTGGTATGCGGCCATTATGTGGTCCGCATACATGTTATGCGATCGCATAGTGCGTCGCATAACTCCTCCGCAAAAATGGAGGTGCAAGGATGCGACAGCTATGCGGTACGCATTCCCAAAATGCGATCGCATCTTGGGCCGCACAGCTGTCTTCAAATTGGACACAAGGTCGTCCAGGTATGCGACCACTATGCGGTCTGCATACCCGTTATGTGATCGCATAGTGCATCGCATAACAGCGCAATTCTGGAAAATTTCGTGTTTTAAGTCCCGGGGTACTTTTTACTTCAAAAAGGGTCCGTTTTTTAAGAAATTCTACAGATATAACAACACGGGGACCTATTCGAGCATTATTTTAGACATGAAATTTTACAGGTCTTTGCAAAAGTGTATTATGATTGTCGTTCGAGTTCCCTTTACAAGTTATATTTTCTTCCCTTATATAGGGAGTTTCTTAATATAACGTCTACCTTACACAATGATCACTCATTAATGATTAATTATGACATTAATGTAACGTTACAAAGAATAACCGTAATTGTTGCGTGAAGGTTGTGCAGCGTGTGAATCATTAATTGAAGATCTTTGAATCTGCCCGTAGCTCTGTCCGGATTCATTTTGACCGTATCTCTTACTTGTCTCAATCAGGTTGGGTCTCCCGTAGCTAATTACCTCGTAGGTATATTGCGTCGTGCCTCTTTAACCCACACCTCTTTATAGAAAACATGTCCAGTTATCATGTTTTCCTAGCTCCACGTAGATGGTTGAGTCATAAATAATTATCATACGTGTGAAGCTCTTTTTTACCAATATAATATTCTCGAGGTCTGTAGTAGAATTAGGCGTGAATTGGCGAAAGTTAGAATTTCGGCAATACCGGCCGATAGGTGAAATTTTGATATCAGGCTCAGAATGGAACTCCAAGAGTGGTTGTAGGTCCGTACTGTCATTTATGGCCTGTGCATAAAATTTGAGGTCATTCAGACTAGTTTTGACGTGTTTCGGCATCGATTGTGAATTTTTGAAATTCCATAAGTTCTTAGGCTTGAATCCATGCATAATTGGTGATTTTGATGTTACGAGATGTATTTTGAAGGCCCGACTAAGTTTGAATGAGGTATTAGGATTGGTTGGTAAGTTTGGTTGATGTCATGGGGGCCTCGGGTGTGTTTCGAATGCTCAAACGGGCATTTTTGGCCTTAGGCACTTTGCTTGTTTTCTGGCTATTACAGTAGCAGTTTTTCCTTCACTGCGATCGCGTGAGTGTATCCGCGACCGTATAGAGTAAATGGAGGAAGGCCTACATTTTGTTCACTGCGATCGCATAAAGAGGTTCGTGATCGCGTAGTTTGGGCAACTCAGTCACTACGATCGCATAGGCCATATCGCGATCGCATATAATACCTAGGCAGTGGAGGATATGAGTACTGTTCTACGCGGTCGTGTGAATCCAACCGCGATAGCGAGCAGAACCCTGCGATCGCGTAGAAGGAATATTAGGCGCGTCTTGGAATCCCCTTCGCGATCGCGACTGAAAGTCCGCGATCGCACTGAGGAATAACTGGGCAGAACATTTAAAGACCCAAAAATGAGGGTTTGAACTATTTTCACATTTTTTTATTTGAGAGCTCGGGAAGGGCTGTTTTTTGAGAGTTTTGCACCTGGGCAACTCAGGTAAGTGATTTATATTCTACATAGGCTAAGTTCCATGTTTATACTACTTAATCCATCCTTTAAATTCGAAATTATGGTGGGAAAATTGGGGAAAATGGGATAAACATCCTAGGCCGAATTCTTGAGTTTTGATTGGGATTTTGACATCCGATTTGAGAAATTCTTATATGGTTAGACTCGTGAGTGAATGACTGTCCGGAATTTATAATTTTTACCCGATTCCGAGAGGTGGGCCCGGGGGACCTTTTGGTTAATTTTCCAAATTTCGCGTATTAGCTTCGAACTTATTAGTTATTTTGGTTCCTTGAGTTGATATTTACTTTATGCAATCGAATTGAATAGATTTGGGCCACCCAGAGTCGGATACTCGTGGAAAGAGCGTGGTATTGAGTTGATTAGCGCAGTCGAGGTTAGTGGCTTGCCTAACTCTGTGTTGGGGACTTCCCCTTAGGTTGTTTTGATACCATTTTTGTTATATGAGAGCCGTGTACGTAAGGTGACAAGTGCGTACACGGGATATTATTGCTAAAACTCCACTTTTCCTTTCATGACATAAATTATTTTATCCCTATTTCATTGTTTTATGTACTAGCTGTGTACCTTAGCTTAGGAATAAGCATGCCTACTTGTTTTACTTGAGTTTCCCCTAAATTGCTACTATTTGCACCATGTTTAGGTAGTTTTATCCGTATTTGCCTGTGATTCTTCCTGAACTGTTTAAATAATATGTATCTGGTATTCATTTGCATTTCATATTTAAATTGGGACTACGGACGAGATTCCTGGAGCTTTCCCCCTATACTACATCGCATATTTAAATTGGGACTACGGACGAGATTCCGGGAGCTTTCCCCCTGTAGTGCATCACATATTTAAATTGGGAGTACATACTAGATTCCAGGAGCTTTCCCCCTGTACTGCATTGCATATCTGCTATTGTGAGATACGTCGTGCTGAGCCGAGGGCTCCCTTTTACTATTTCTTTCAGCTTACTGTTTCTATTGTTTTTGCTTTAGCTTATTATATCTCTCCGTGAAATTTCAAACTGCTTTTATTATAAACATCCAGTAGAGCCTTAACCTGACCTCGTCAGTACTTGACTGGGGTTAGGCTTGGCACTTACTGGATACCGATTGTGGAGTACTCATGCCCTTTCCTGCGCATGTTTTTTCCATGTGCAGATCCAGGTACCAGCACTCAGTATCGTGGCTAGGAGTCGTTCTAGTAGCTGCCAGGAGACCGCGAGGTAATTCTGCCGCTTCCGCAGAATCCCGCGAGTCCCCTTATACTCTAGTATAGGCATAGAAGACTTATGTATTTTCTACTAATTCATTGTATAGAGCTACATTTAGTACAAAGCTTGTGACTGTCGTGACATTCCGGGTTTTGGAAAGTGAAATTGTATATGCCGAGCGGCTGAATTATGTGTCTTCTTCTTCTTTTCTATTTCAATTATTATATTGCGTTTATTTCTCTGCAAGTTTTAGGCTTACCTAGTCGTAGGGACTAGGTGCCGTCACGATACCCAACAGAGGGAAATTTGGGTCGTGACAGCGCTGCTTCAGCTCACTGAGGACATGACCTTTGATAGGAGGGTGTGGAGGTCGAGGATTAAGGTAGAAGGTTAGTAGGTAGTTTATTGTTGTTCACCGATAGTATTAGTAGCATGCATGTCCCTTCATATTCTTAGATTTTTATTACGTTATGTGATTTTGTTCGCCTCAGGTATTGTATTCCCTGTTGCTATTATTTGGTACTATTTATCATTTATCTCTCCCTTTTTCTTTTCTCTTCCATCTTTCTTCCTTCCTTGATTTCCTCCTCTTCTTCTTTCCTTTCCTAAGACGAGGGTCTATTGAAAACAGGCTCTCTACCTGCATTAGGTAGTGGTAAGGTCTGCGTACAGACTACCCTCTCCAGACCCCACTTGTTAGTATCAAACTTGGTTTGTTGTTGTGGTATATTTATTGTCTACACAATCCAAAATAATTATATTTGTTAGCCAACATACAAAAAATTATGCATTTATTATGTATAAAATATGTATTTTTGTATATTATATTAATATATAAAAATATACATTTTCCCGGGTATTAGATTTTAGAGCGACTATACTGTGCAGTTTTCCAAAAAAAGAAATCATGTTTCAATGTGGTTTTGGTTGGACTCACATAGAGCTAGTCTAATAATCTTTTATTTTTTCGGAAACATATAAATTTTAGTTTCTTCTTGTATTCTTGTAGGGAAATGACACGAGGAAATAACGATAATAATACAGTAATATTTTTTGTGAGCATATACACAAATTGGCTTGAGTCGTGCTAGGTACTATCCTAAGAAATTATTTTAGCAATATGAAATATTTCCCCAGGATTAAACAAATCTACCACTATTTATTTAGAGGATACAAAATTAACAACGTTAAATAATAAATCCAGCATGTTCAAAAACGGGAGAGAAGAATTAATAATAATAATAACAATAATAAGAACAATAATAATAATAATAATAATAATAATAATAATAATAATAATAATAATAATAATAATAATAATAATAATAATAATAATAATAATAATAATAATAATAATAATAATAATAATAATAATAATAATAATAATAATAATAATAATAATAATAATAATAATAATAATAATAATAATAATAATAATAATAATAATAATAATAATAATAATAATAATAATAATAATAATAATAATAATAATAATAATAATAATAATAATAATAATAATAATAATAATAATAATAATAATAATAATAATAATAATAATAATAATAATAATAATAATAATAATAATAATAATAATAATAATAATAATAATAATAATAATAATAATAATAATAATAATAATAATAATAATAATAATAATAATAATAATAATAATAATAATAATAATAATAATAATAATAATAATAATAATAATAATAATAATAATAATAATAATAATAATAATAATAATAATAATAATAATAATAATAATAATAATAATAATAATAATAATAATAATAATAGGTAATGATTGTAGGAAATGATTGGCTAACTATAGAGAAGGAAGAAGCAAGATGAATTCTCGGTTGAGAATTGAGTTAGAATAATGACTAATTTATAACTTATTTGTAGGAAATTAGGGAGGTTGCATGTATAAAAATTGTGAAAAGTCTTTTAGCACTTGTCCAAATATATTAGTCCACCTGGCTTCAACATTAACAAGTGTACCTTGTCTTCCTTGCATGAAGACACATGGTAGATTTGCATAGCCACTTGTCAAAGCCCTTCAACACTTGGCTTTAAGGCTTCAAGTAAGAAGCCACTTAGAAAAAGATATGACACTTGTAAAATGAAGGCACATGGCTATTTTAAAATTTTGAAAATACTTTCATAATTCCCACATAATTTCAAAATTCATAGGAGAAGGATGAAGGAATGGAAGAATTGACTTGCTGAATTTGCATGGTCCAAATGTAATAGGTTGGTGTCTTTGGGACTATGAACCAAACTTAGACCAATAAAACTTAACTCACAGAACTATTGGTGAAATATAATATTTTTATGAACCAATAATTCTTATTGTAAGTCAAAGATTTTATCAATCACATTTTGACCCTCACAATTTTGTTGTTCAATGTGGTTTTGCGCCACTAGGCCATGCGCGTGCCTGGTTATTCATGAGAGCTCTAGAGATTAGGCCAAAATCTCATAGGAGTGGCCCACTCCACGTGAATTCATCAAATGTATACTGCTTTTAAATACACCATCCATAAGGAATATGAATTCATTAAGAGTAATAACTCATCCTCCCAATTAGTAGCAGTCAAGCACTATCTTTTAGTGCTTCAGTGTGAATATCGACTTGTTATTACCCATATGAACCTATTTCATGGGATCTCCAATCACATAGGCTAGGTTACCATCTCTATTGACAACATATCAGCATTAACCCCATCTCTTTTGAGGTTTAAAGAATTAACTTTCTTCCCACAGTTTTAGTCAAAGGGTCGGCCAAATTAACTTCTAACTTCAGATAATCAATGGAAATTATTCCATCTCTCAGCAATTGCTTTAGACAGCATGTCTCAATTTCATATGTCTACTTTTACAATTATAAGATTTATTCTTTGCAATAGCTATTGCCGCTTGATAATTACAATGCATTGACACAAGAGACAATACGTCCATGTGATGGCCCAAAAGGTCATCCTAAGTAATTCTAGCTAAATCTGTATTTCGAGGCCTCGAAAGCCTCCGTTAATCTCACCTCGATATGTGTGTGCATCCCTGGCGTGTTGCCGGGAAGTTTTGATGTGAAAACTTGATGAAAATGAATTTTATGATAATTGAATGAATAAAGTTGAATTTGGTCAACATTTTTGTTAAACAGACCCCGGACCCGTGATTTGACGGTCCCCGATGGTTCGTAGGAAAATATGGGACTTGGATGTATGCCCGGAATCGAATTCCGAGGTCCCAAGCCCGAGAAATGAATTTTTAAAGAAAATTATTTTCTGAAAATAATAAAGGATTTTGAAAATGAATAATTATGTGAAAATCCGTATTACCGGGCCCGTATTATGGTTCTGGAGCCCGGAACATGTTCATTATATGTTATTTGTCTTATCTGTAAAATTTGGTGTAAAACGGGCTTGAAATGACGTGATTCAGATCAAAAATGGAAAATTTGATAGTTTATTAAGTCCGTAGGATGAAATGATTAATTCATTATTTCTGATGTTATTTTGGTAGTTTAATTACTTGAATAAGTCCGTAGGATGATTTTGAAGTCGTGTGTGTATTTGGTTTTGAGCCCCGAGGGCTCGAGTGAGTTTCGGGTAGGTGTCGGGGTGCTAAAAGGTTGAAATATCTGGTGTAATTGCTGGTTTCTGGTGTCCAGGCAAATTACCCTATGCGAACGCACTCAAGGGGGTGCGAACGCACAGGGTAAAAGTGGGGTCTGGGGTCAGGGTCCAATTGTGCTATGCGAACGCACCACTTAGGATGCGATCGCGGAGGGCTGTGGGGTCAAAGCAGTGCGAACGCACTCTAGCAGGTGCGAACGTAGAGGGTAGTTTAGGCGGGGCAGTGCGAATGCGGGCAGGGGGGTGCGTCCGCACTGGGTAAGATAGGACCTGGGTGGGGGAGGGGTATTTGACCTGTGCGAACGCGGTCAACAGGTTGCGAACGCATAGAGTTATTTTCCCCAGTGATTTTATTAACTCCAAAACAGACTTCATTACGAGATTTCACCCTTTTCTCACTTCTACCTTCTTCCCCAAACCTTCATAGACGAAATTCAAGCCCTCCAACCTCCATAGCTCCATAGGTAAGTGTTCTTAACATCATTTTCTCTTACTTTCATCAATTAATCACTAGATTCTAGGCCTAAAAACATGAAAACAAAGTAGAAATTAGGGGTTTTGGGTAGAGTTAGGTTTTTGGGAATTTTGGGTAATTCAACCCCAATTTGGGGTCGGATTTCAAAACAAATTATATATTCTAACTCGTGGGGGTATGGGTGATCGGGTTTTGGTCCGAGCCTCATGTTTGGACCAAGCGGGTCCGGGGTCGAATTTTGGTATTTTTGGAAGAATGATAGGAATTGCATATATAGGCTATAGGATTGTGTTATTGAGTCTTTATTGATATTATTGAATTAATTATNCTAACTTTGGTGAGGGATTAGGTATTGCCTGCTATGTGTTATGTGTTTATCATGTTCAATGTATAGGTGAGGTGATGAGTACCTATAAATTGTGAGTCTAGCATGCCCGTGAGTCTATTTTTATAAAATTCAGTTATTTCTTCAATGTTCATTATATTACGTGATTGCCTCTACTTGAGAAGTTGATTGTGGTTGATGTACTGGTTGTAGAGATTATGAAATGTTGGTTCAATTGAGAATCCAAGTACACAATATATATTTTGAGTTGATTGGTTATAACTGAGACCCTTGTCGGGCATTTATTGAGATATTGACTGATAATTTCCCCTTGCCGGGTGATTTGAACTGTATTTTTCCACTATGTTGCATTCCTTGCCATACATCATATCATGCATAGTGAGGAAGAGATAGTAAAGCACGAGGGGTGATGCCGTGCCATATTTACATTTATTAAAAGCACGAAGGTTAAGCCGTGCCATATTTACATTCATTGAAAGTACGAAGGTTAATGTCGTGTCATATTTACATTCATTGAAAGCACGAAGGTTAATGTCGTGCCATATTTACATTTATTGAAAGCACGAAGGTTAATGTCGTTCCACGTTTACATTCATTGAAAGCACGAAGGTTAATGTCGTGCCATGATTACATTGATCACATCATACATTGCATAGCGAAAGAGAAAGTGAAGCACGAAGGATAATGTCGTGCCATGATTTACATTGATTATACCATGTTTTGCATAGTGAGGAAGAGAGTAAAAGCACGAAGGGTGATGCCGTGCCATTATTTACATTCCTGGCATTTGTACTTGTCTTTACTTGGTACTTTCCGTTAAACTGCTTCTTATCTGCTTTCTTATGATCAATATACTGTCATATTTCACTTGTGATCCCTTTAACTGCTCCCGTTTCCCTAATTGTCTGCTTATTTCTTGCATTGCTATCTGTGTTATATGTTGTAGGGTAGGACAGGTGTACATCGTTGCTAAGTCTATCCTCGTCACTACTTCGTCCGAGGTTACTTAGTACATGGGGTTGGTTGTACTGATGCTACACTGCACTTCTTTATGTTGTGCAAATCCCGCACTCGAACCCTGTGGACAACACTGAGGGAGTCTCCTTCAGTCCACTTCAGAGGCTTCAAGGTATACCGCCGGTGTTCGTGGGCCTTGGTGTCTCTTCCGTCTTTGACTCTTCTATTGTCTTATTTATTCTGTAGCTCCGAAGACAATTGTGTACCCTTCTTTCTAGACTTTGTATTTAGTACTCCATATAGAGTTCGTGAGTTTGTGACACCCCGGTTTTGGGATTATGCGACGTTGTGTACTTTACCGTTTCATTAAACCCTTCGGATGTTTATTACATTTCTACTGTAAGCATTTTTAAGCGTTTGTTATTTCCGCTAAGTTTTGAAAGGCATTACCTTTACTACTATTGACATGAGTTGAAATTTTTTAGATTTATTGCATACATTGGTTTGTCTAGCGGGTTCAACGTTAGACGCAGTCACGGCCTGAAGGTGGGATTTCGGGTCGTGACAGTCCTTTATTAAAGGGATATTAGCTAAGAAGTTTCTTAGCCACTCAGCCTTTGAACCAGCTAACTCTAGAGCTACAAACTCTGACTCTATAGTTGATCAAGCAATGATCGCCAGTTTAGCTGATTTTCACGATATTGCACCACCACCAAGGGTGAATAAATAACCACTAGTGGATTTTGTCTCATCTGAATCAGAGATCCAGTTGCATCATTGTACCCTTCTCAAGTAGACGAAAATCTCTATATCGGGTACCATAATTTATGGTTCCTCTCAAATATTTCTTTAGTCTGGCTAATGCAGACCAATGTTCTCTATTGGTATTATGAGTATATCTACCAGTCTACACACAACATAGGCTATATTTGGCGTTTTAAGATTCATTAAATGCATCGGACTCCCAATAATCTGAGCATACTTAGACTGAGCAAGTGGGTCACAATTATTCTTTTTCAGCTAAGAGTTAGCATCAAAAAGAGTGCTCACTTGTGTGATATTAAAATATTCAAACTTCTTAAGAAGTGTCTCAATATAATGTTCTTGGGACAATATTATTCCATCTTCACTCCTTATAACTTTAACTCCCAATACCGTATTTACTTCACCCAAGCCTTTCATATCAAAATTAGAACACGAAAATGATTTAGTACTTTGCACAATAGTTAAACTTGCACCAAATATAAGTATTTCATCAACATACAGACATATTATCACACAATCATTGTCTACCACTTTAGTATAAACAAATCTATCCACCTCCACTAAAGAAAACTTGTCTCTCAGTAAGACTTGTTCAAATTTCTCATACCGCTGCTTAGGAGCTTGTTTAAGGCCATAAAGAGATTTAATTAATTTACAAACTTTATTTTCTTGTCCAGGAATGACACAACTTTCATGTTGAACCATATACATTTCTTCTTTTAAGTCACCATTTAGAAAAACAGTTTTGACATCCATTGGTGGATAAAAAGCTTATAAATTGAAGCTAAGGCAATTAAAACTCAAATAGAACAAATTCTAGTCCCTGGTGCAAATGTATCAAAATAATCTATCTTTTATTTTTGAGAAAATCCTTTTGTACTAATCGAGTTTTATATTTTTTTTAAAGATCCATCAGTATTAGATTTCTTTTTGATAATCCATTTACAATCAATAGGATTTGCACCCGGAGATAAATCTGTTAAAGTCTATATTTTATTTTTCAAAATAGAGTCGATTTCAACTTTTATTGCTTTTTTTCTTCAATAATTAGCTTCTGAAGAAGATACAACTTCAAAATAATCTGACGGTTCATTATCAACAAGAAAAAGTTGAAAATCATTTTCATAAGAAAAATATTCTTTCCTAGGCCTTTTACTCATTCTCAGTTCCTACTTAAAGGTAGTTTCATTATTTGTTTTTATATGTGCATGAGAATTATTTTCACACAGTGGATAAATATATGCAAAGAACTCAGCATTCTTTGTCTCAATTATAGTATTGCAATCAAGCACATAACTTTAAGAAATCTGCATGCAGCAGTATGTTCAGCATATCCAATAAGCATACAATCAATAGTTTTAGAACTTATTTTTCTCTTTTTAGGTTCAGGCAAAAGAACTTTAGCAACTCCTCCCTCCCCCCCTCCCC
>ML251364.1:13195-28274 GCA_005239495.1 Nicotiana undulata | reverse complement strand
CCCCCCCCCCCTCCCCATCCCCACTCACACTTTTAAGTATTTCAAGTTTGGTTTATAACTCTTCCACAATTCATACAAAGTTTTCCAGTTCTTCTATGTAGTATTCTCTTTTGTAAGTGACACGCAGATAATATAGCTTCACCCCACATATTATCAGGAGCATTAGAACTAACTAACATGGAGTTCATCTTGTTCAATTTTTTCTTGCAGCTACTCCATTTGACTTGGGTGAATAAGGCTGAGTTACTTCATGAATTATTTCATTCTTTTCACAAAAATTATTTAACGATAAATATTCTCCACCTCCATCAGATCTAATTCTCTTGATTTTTCTACTAAGTTGATTTTCAACCTCAGTTTAATCAGAAAATCATGTCACGACCCAAAATTCTCGCCTTCGGGACCGTGGTGGCCCTAACATTTTACTTGCTAGGCAAGCCAATTTTAGTCAATTTTAATAACATAATCAATTAAGCTAAATAGAACCTAAAACTGAAATGCAGAATAACATAAAGCCCATAATATCTGATACAATTCGAATGTGGAGTCTCAACTGACGAACTTCTAAGATTTTTTACAAACAGAGTCTGAAAGAAATACAACTATTCTGGATGAAATGAAACAATAAAATAGGGAAAATAGAAAGGGACTCCAAGGTATGCGGACGCCAGCAGATCTACCTTGAGTCTCTAATAAGCAAGCCCAAACTGCTAAGCCTCACGATCAACTAGAGCCGGTACCAAAATCTGCACAAATAGTGCAAAGTGTAGTATGAGTACAACCGACCCCATGTACTCGTAAGTGTCGAGCCTAAACTCGACGAAATAGTGACGAGGCTATGACCAAACACTTACATAATAAACCTGTGCAAATAACAATATATGTACAAGATAACAATAGATAAATTAATCATGTACTATTGGGGATACAAGATACGAGAGATACATCAGAAATGATAGCCGAAACAATCAATATGCCTTTAACCCATGAAAATAACTAAGCACAATGAAGAAAATCGCACGACATTACGCTACGTGCTTTTATTCTCAACCTCACGATGAAACAATGATACTGCATGGCATCACCCTTCGTGCTTTTACTCTCACTCTCAATATAAATCAATAGATACAGAACGACGTCACCCTTCGTGCATTAACTCTCATAACATGACACGACATCACCCTTCGTGCATTAACACTCACAATATGACACGACATCACCCTTCGTGCTTTAACACTCTCCCTTACCACATGACAATGATCAAGTAATAACAGGGAGATAAGATTAACAAGAACAAGTCTTATTTCAATAATGGTTCCACAATACAACCTTCAACTTTGTTATCAATACTCATTTATCATAAACGCCCATAAACACGGTAAGAATGATCAATTTGACAAATAAGTAGTCTAAGCATGGATAACATGATCAAAGTAAGCAATAATTGCAAGGAACAAGTCTCACCCGCATGCTTTAACCCGACAACAACGCATAAGTACTCGTCACCTCACATATACGTTGTAACCAACATCTAAAAATGTAGCAAATAGACAAACAAGTCCTAATCCCTCAAGTCAAGGTTAACCACGACACTTACCTCGCTCCAAAGGTCCACTCAAAGCTCAATCACAACTTTGCCTTTCAAACAAGACTCTGAACCAATAGAATCTATCAAATTACCAACCAAATAATTCAAATTAAGTTTTAGTAACTATCCACGATTGCAAAGGATTCAATTTAGTCCATTATTGAAAAAGTCAACAAAAGTCAACTCCAGGGCCCGCTTGGTCCAAAACTGAAATTCTGACCAAAACTCGATTACCCATTCACCCCCAGCTCGTTATGTAAGTTGTTTTGGCATCCGACCTCAATTTTAGGTCTAAATTCCCATTTTACAAAAATCCCTAATTCTACCCAAACCCCCAATTTCCATCATGAAAACACAAGATTTTTGGTTGAAATCTTAGGAAATATAGTGAAAGATTGAAAGAAACTAGTTTAGAATCACTTACCAATGATTTGGGGAAGAAATGTTCTTTGACATGGGGTTCGAATATGCGAGCCCCGCAAATACGAAGAAACAATCACAAATGCGAAGTACCTTCATTCCTGTTGTCATCATATTGCGATGATTTGTTCGCAAAAGCAAATTTTGACCTTCCGCAATTGCGACCATTTGATCGCAATTGCGATCACTGTACCCTCCTGACCCACTTCGCAAATGTGAACTTGAGGTGCTCCAGCTACTCTTCGCAAATGCGATGAGTTGCTCGCAAATGCGAACCCACCAGAGGTCGCAAATGCGAAGCCTGACCTCGCATGCGAGATCAGAGGCCTCCACCAGAACTGAAACACACCAACAATGTTTCTAAGTCCAATTTCACTATGTAGCCTATCCGAAACTCACCCTAGCCCTCGAGGCTCTAAACCAAATATGCACACAAGTCTAAAAATATCATACGAACTTGCTCGCGCAATCAAATCGCCAAAATAACACCTAAAACTACGAATTTAGCATCAAATCAAAATAAATTTTAAAGAAAACTCATGAACTTCTAATTTCACAACCGGACGTCTGAATCACGACAAACCAACTATGTTTCTCACCAAGTTTGACAGACAAGTCATAAGTATAGTATTAGACCTATATCGGATTCCGGAACCAAATACGAACCCGGTATCTATAAAGCACAATATTGGTCAAACATTTCAAAGTCATTAAGACGTTAACATTCAAATTTCAACAAAGTACGATAACTCATGCTAGGGACTTTCGAATTCAATTTTGGGCATATGCCCAAGTCCCAAATCACGATACGGGCCCACTGGGACCGTCAAAATATGAATTCGGGCCCGTTTGCTCAAAACATTGATCAAAGTCAAGTCAAATAGATTTTAAGGCAAAAAGTTCATATTTTTCAATTTTTAACATAAAAGCTTTCCGGAAAAAACTTCCCGCATGCGCACGCAAATCGAGGAAGGCTCAAATGAGATATTTAAGGCTTCAAAGCGCAAAATTAGGTTCTAAAATGTAAGATGTCCTATCGGGTCATCAAAAAGCATGAAAAATATCATCTTTATTTCTAAGCAAATATAACTTAGTATATCTATAAAGTCATCAATAAAAGTCACATAATATCTTTTACCACATTTAGTCATAGTCTACTTTAAATCGCCTAAATCAGTATGAATCATGTTTCTCTATTTATAGACAAACAAGTCTTTCTAGTACTTTTAGCTTCAACACATATTTCACACTTGTTAATATTTTTTGAGTCTAAACCAGATATTAATCCTAGTGATTGCATTTTTCTTATATATGCGATATTATCATGTCTTAATCTAGCATATCATAAAGAAATAGACTCAACCTTGTAAGCAGAAGAAGATGTATTTTCATATCTAGTATTAGAAACATTAAGCACAAATAAATCATGTTTACAATATCCATTCCCACAAAAATATTATTTTTGGTCAGTACGACCAAATGGTAGCACCATCAAAATTTTCCGTAGTGGTATTACTTACCATAGTTTCTTAGATTGTAGGGAAATGACACGAGGAAATAACGATAATACTACAATAGTATTAATTTGTGAGCAAATACACGAATTGACTTGAATCGTGTTGGGCACTATCCTAAGAAACTATTTCAGCAATGTGAAATATTTTTTCAG
Source organism: Nicotiana undulata (assembly GCA_005239495.1). Lineage (NCBI taxonomy): Eukaryota > Viridiplantae > Streptophyta > Magnoliopsida > Solanales > Solanaceae > Nicotiana > Nicotiana undulata. The sequence continues at coordinate 24,597 of ML251364.1, read as the reverse complement.
GATTAAACAAACCTACCTCTATTTATTTAGAGGATACAAAATCAGTAAAATTAAATAATAAATCCAGCATGTTCAAAAATTGTAGAGAAAATAAAATAAAATATAATAATAATAATAATAATAATAATAATAATAATAATAATAATAATAATAATAATAATAATAATAATAATAATAATAATAATAATAATAATAATAATAATAATAATAATAATAATAATAATAATAATAATAATAATAATAATAATAATAATAATAATAATAATAATAATAATAATAATAATAATAATAATAATAATAATAATAATAATAATAATAATAATAATTGTAGGAAATGATTAGCTAACTATAAAGAAGGAAGAAGCAAGATGAATTCTCCGTTTAGAATTGAGTTAGAATTATGGTTAACCAACAACCTATTTATATGCAATTAGGGAGGTTGCATGTATGACAAGTGTGAAGAGTCTTTTAACACTTGTCCAAATATGTTGGTCCACTTGGCTTCAATCTTAACAAGTGTACCTTATCTTCCATGCATGAATACACTTGGTAGATTTGCATAGCCACTTGTTAAAACCCTTCAACACTTGGCCTTAAGGCTTCATGCAAGAAGCCAATTGAAAATATATATGACACTTGTAAAATGAGAAGACACGTGGCTATTTTGAAATTTTGAAAATACTCCCATAATTCTAACTATTGGCAATTCAAAATAGTCACTTAGAATTATAATCAGTTTTGTTCCTCTAGAGGAGAGAGAACTAATCTACTAATTCTACAAGTTTGAAAGTACAATTATATCGCTAGATAAGAATATAGAGAAAAACTTGACATAATTGTCCACGTCCAAAATACTTCAAAAGAAAATGACAAATAATTATGAAGTTTCGTGTGGTATGTATGAATAAATAATTTTGATTATGTGATGTCTGATGATATTTATGAGCTTATGAAAATGTTTATGAAAAAGCTTCATATTTCTTATTTATGAATAAGTATGTTAAGCAAGTTGATTCGGTCGATGGTAAATTTAAGATATCAAGCTCCAATTGTGGAATTTGTCAATTTGTAAGCATGAAAACAGCCGTTGCAGACTTAGCCACATTGCCTGTCCAACCTAAAATAAGTCTCCTGGCCCTCACCGCAAGCTGCTTTGGAGCCTTGTGGATAAGACGAGTATGGCTTTCCATTTCCAGAAAACGACTACTCCTTCCACTTCCACAGTGTCAGTTGCTTTCGCAGGCTTCTTCCTGTTAGAGTATATCTATTTCTATTATTTATTGCTTCTATTCTTTATCTTTGTATTCTTTTATACAATTATCTCCTGTACTTGTAATTGTCTTGTAACTACCCAACCGGTCGTGTTGCGTTATCGGACCTCGTTTCTCTAAATGAGATTTATTTTGAAGTTATTAGTATCACGCTATTTCAAACAAGGGATAAGTAAATTTGTGAACATGAGAGGGTAAGCAATCGAATAAAAATGAGTTTCGTCGAGGTTCGACATTTTGGAATAAAATACGGCCCGAGCTAAAATACTCGGTATTTATGGACTAGTACTATACAAGGTACCCCATGACCACGATAGTAGGATACGTAAGGTATGTGAAAAATGAATAGTATTTTAAGTAAGTTGAGATAAATTTTTTAATTATGCGGATAACTCATTAATTAACGGGTAACGGGATATTACCTAATTAATTGGATAATTATTAATTTTCATGAGAGATTAATTAATTAATATGATTGGATAAGAGTTCAACGTGGCAATGATATAATATATAATAAAGTGACTATTGAATCACTTTGAAAGGTGGCTTGCTAAGATAGAAACACCTCAGTAGCCTCTTAGAAGAAACTGTATATTTTTTTCCACCAAAGGTTGATCCTAACCTCCTTAAGCCAAGCTATGAGTGGACATCCCCACTCAATTTGTAATATGATCCTATAATATAAATTTTGAGTATAGTTAATCATTTCCAACTATGTATAGAAGGACTCCTATTTAGAAAATGACAATGGAAACAAGTTTTACAGTTAGAATTCTTTGACGTTACCTACTATCAAATGGAAAAAAATTCACATCTCTATCTAGTCACATGAATCAACAAATGGGATGGACGTACAACTCATATGAGGATCAAATACCTAGCAGAACAAGATGTTAGCTTTTAAAGTATGGATTCAAGTGTTGTGTTTTTCAATTTTCAAAGGGGAGCTTCTCAGGTGCTGAAAATCACCATATCAGTAGAGAGACGTCTCCATGTGAGCCCACTGTGAGGTTACAAACTCGCCGAGGTGTCAGGTCTAAACACCGGAAACAGTGTAGTTGCGAGTCCTCGGGAGTAGAGTTCGGAGTTTCGGGCGCATCCTTAGTCCGAGGGGTAGATTCGACACGACGTGAGTCTCCTTTCTAACCTTGTAAGAGGAAATTGTCCCCATAGGTGTTCTATGTGTTGTGTGTAATTGTTTTTGGGGGCTACGTGCGTACAAAGTGACGAGAGTCTGTACGTAGCGGCTACGATTGTCATGTCCGGATAGTTAGGTCTTTCTACTCGTAATGAATTATATGTTATGAACCCTTGTTATATGTAATTTCATTTCTCTGAAGTTTATGGAAATTTAGCATAATATGAAAGAATTGTTTTACGGAGAAATAATAAGAAAGAAATTATTTTTACTAAAAATAATATGAAAGGAATGGTTACGGGAAGTAATAGTGAAAGGAATTGTTTCGGGAAAGTAATATGAAAAGAAATGAATATAGTGTTTGCATGTGACCGCTTCGCAATTTACTTTTCGCGAGCGATGTGTGATTTCCCCTACTCTTATGGGATCGGGCCGTACGCCACGACGGATTTAAAGATACTCTTATGGGATCGGGTCGTACTCCACGGCAGATTTAAAGATACTCTTATGGGATCGGGCCGTACGCCACGGCGGATTTAAAGATACTCCTATGGGATCGGGTCGTACGCCACGGTGGATTGAAAGGTATTTGTATATAATTGAGTCACAGGTATGATTCGCAATCGTGGGAAGCTTTATGGTAATTGTATATAATTGAGTCAGCACACGAGTCGCAGGTATGATTCACGATCGTGGGGAGCTTTATGTTAAATCAGTATAATCGAGTCAGCACACGAGTCACAGGTATGATTCGCGATCGTGGGGAGATTTACGACTATTCAGTGTTTATATACTACCTTACGACCCCGGTCGGTTGTCTTATTCCTATGTACGTATAACTATTTGTTACTGTTTCGTAGATATTCACTTGTCTGAAATTTGAGGAAGAGAAAGTGAGAACCATTATCTACTTTGATATTTGAGGAAAAGAAAGTGGAAATTGTTATTTACTTTCGATGTTTACTTGGACTTCTGTGCCGTACACGTATTTGCTTACACTGTCATACATGCCTACTGTCTTCATTATATCATGTTATATTATACTGTTGGACCTTAGTGAGTGTCAAGTCGACCTCTCGTCACTACTTCTTCGAGATTAGACGGAATACTCACTAGGTACATATATGTATATGTACTCATACTACACTTTTTGTGCATTTTGTTGCACATGTACCTTTATAGTACAGTAATTGATTTGGAGACTTATACGGGTTGCATTCATCCGGAGGCGTTCCGCAGCTGACAGAGTCTCCCATCTATGTATTTCCATTTTATCTTTAATGCCCTTGTCCAATTTGTCCCTCGGACGAGTTTTCGAAATACTTAAACATGAAGGTATTTCAACTGATTAAGGGGTTGGCTTGCCTGACAATGGTGTCCGACGCCATCACAACCCATAGGTTTTGGGTCGTGACAACTTGGTATCAGAGCACTAGGTTCCCTTAGGTTTCACGCGTCATGAGCAAGTCTAGTAGAGTCTTGCGGATCGGTACGGAGACGTCTGTACTTATCTTCGAGAGGCTACGGGGCTGTAGGAGTACTTCCCTTCTTGATTCCTCGTCGTGCGATTTGATTCCCTTAAGGTTTATGCCTATGTTTCTTCCTACTCAATCTTACGTGTTGCGAAGCGCTTGTTATGAATCGAAAATTTGAGGAGTTGTAGTGGTGCTACAAATATTATGCGTGATGTTTCCCTACATAGTTGATTGGGTTGTTGCTATCGCCCTGCAAAAGGATTATATGTTGTTCCAGCTCAGTAGTTATGTGTTTGGGAGCCTTGAGACTATGCTTAGGATGTTAAGATGCTTACGGTCGGTTATCGCACGGTGTTGTTATGATGGTAAAATGCTTTCCCATATGTCGGGGTGATGAATGCTTTGAAGGGAGGTCTTCTCAGGGCGTGGTTTCGAGATTTCAGTATTTTAGTTCCGGCAGAGGAAAGGCACTTGGATTATGAATGGTCCGGTTCGGATTGATAAAGTAGTAAGCTTGGTGCTATCGAGCAAGGTGGAGTATTCACCTGTGTTGTGGTGTCGTCGTTTGATCGAATAGGATATGTTAACTTCGCCGGTGTTGTAGCTCTTCGGTCGAATGGGGTTAGAGTGCTGTGAAGCGGTGTTGAAAAAGCGGTTGTCAGAGATCGTGGTGTGTAGTGGTTCAGAATTGAACAGTTACCTCTAAATGAAGGCAGCTCGAGAAAGATGATCTTCTGAGAGTTCGAAGTTGTGGTGATATGCTGGCTCAAAGAGCTACAGAGAAGGATGTTGAATTAAGGACGCAATTGAGAAGCACGTGATGAAGGAAGATATGTGAAAAGTGATAGGTGGTGGTTCCATTTCAAAAAGTCCAGGCGTAAGGAAAGGAAGTCGGGTAGTGCTTAAAGGAATGAGGTTAACCCAAGTGGGGGAGTCCCACCACCTGCAATTGGGTTGTGGGGTTGTTTCCTCATGGAGTTGCGGATTGTCGGCATATTGGCAAGTTGTTACAGCTAAGGGAAAGAAGTATAGCGGTAATTGAGCATGGAATTCGATAAATGTGTGCGAAGTTGGTCCTATTGGACCAGGGTTAGGCTTTGGAAGATTAAGAATTCGTGCTTAAGGCATAGGCAAGTTGTAAGGGTAGCGACTCAGTCACGTGCTTCATTGAAAGGGTGTTCATGTGCTAGGAGAGCCTTGGAGTTGATTGTATTCGGGGCCAGTCAGAGTGGTTGACTCTCAGTAGTGGTCCTAATGAATTCGAAAATTTGAGTATGCAGTGTTTAAGGGTTTCGAGCAGTAGTATGATTAAGAATCGAGTTTTTGCAGCCTTAGAGAAAGGAAAAATGGTTGGAGTGTTCCATGTTATTTTCAGCATTATAGCAAGATGTATGTGTATATCTTATAAAGTGTATTGAGAGCATCGAATTCGTAGAATTTTGGCCTATTAAGGTTCAAGAAACGTCATTGTGGTTAGATGATGGATTATATGGTGAATGGTGCTAATCCAGCAAAAGGACGCAGTTGTGTTCTGGTGCCTCGTGTAGTGGTTGATATGTTGTTCATATATTAGAAAACAGGCATGGCAGAGAATTTCCGGTGTTGCTATTGAGCTCGAAACTTGCTGCATGGATAAAGGAGGATATCTTCAGATTTTATCAAGCTTATGCGTTCAACTGGGTTGTGGCCGCATGGGCAGGTGCACGAGGTATGAAGCAGTGATTCCAAATAACTCAAAAGCAGTTCTTGGCACGTTCGAGGACGAACGTCTGTTTAAGTGGGGGAGAGTGTAACGACCCGACCGGTCGTATTGCGTTATCGGACCTCATTTCCCTAAATGAGATTTATTTTGAAGTTATTAGTATCACGCTATTTTAAACAAGGGTAAGTAAATTTGTGAACGTGAGAGGGTAAGAAATCGAATAAAAATGAGTTTCGTCGAGGTTCGACATTTTGGAATAAAATACTCGGTATTTATGGACTAGTACTATACAAGGTACCCCATGACCACGATAGTAGGATACGTAAGGTATGTGAAAAGTGAGTAGTATTTTAAATAAGTTGAGATAATTTTTAATTATACGGGTAACTCATTAATTACCGGGTAACAGAACATTACCTAATTAATTAAATAATTATTAATTTTAGTGAGAGATTAATTAATTAATATGATTGGATAAGAGTTCAACGTTGCAATGATATAATATATAATAAAGTGACTATTGAATCACTTTGAAAGGTGGCTTGCTAAGATAGAAACACCTCAGTAGCCTCTTGGAAGAAACTGTATATTTTTGTCCACAAAAGGTTGTTCTAACCTCCTTAAGCCAAGCTATGAGTGGACATTCCCACTCAATTTGTAATATGATCCTATAATATAAATTTTAAGTATAGTTAATCCTTTCCAACTATGTATAGAAGGACTCCTATTTAGAAAATGACAATGGAAACAAGTTTTACAGTTAGAATTCTTTGACGTTACCTACTATCAAATAGAAAAAAAATTACATCTCTATCTAGTCACATGAATCAACAAATGGCATGGACGTACAACTCATATAAGGATCAAATACCGAGCAGAACAAGATGTTAGCTTCTAAAGTATGGATTCAAGTGTTGTGTTTTTCAATTTTCAAAGGGGAGCTTCTCAGGTGCTGAAAATCACCATATTAGTAGAGAGACGTCTCCATGTGAGCCCACTGTGAGGTTACAAACTCGCCGAGCTGTCAGGTCTAAACACCAGAAACAGTATAGTTGCGAGTCCTCGGATGTAGAGTTCGGAGTTTCGGGCGCATCCTTAGTCCGATGGGTAGATTCGACACGAGGTGAGTCTCCTTTCTAACCTTGTAAGAGGGAATTGTCCCCATAGGTGTTCTATGTGTTGTGTGTAATTGTTTTTGGGGGCTACGTGCGTACAAAGTGATGAGAGTCCGTACGTAGCGGCTACGATTGTCATGTCCGGGTAGTTAGGTCCCACATCATGCTCTGTTTTCTACTCGCAATGAATTATTTGTTATGAACCCTTGTTATATGTAATTTCATTTCTCTGAAATTTATGGAAATTTAGCATAATATGAAAGAATTGTTTTACGGAAAAATAATAAGAAAGAATTTTTTTTACTAAAAATAATATGGCAGGAATGGTTGTGGGAAGTAATAGTGAAAGGAATTGTTTCGGGAAAGTAATATGAAAAGAAATGAATATAGTGTGTGCATGTGACCGCTTCGCAATTTACTTTTCGCGAGCGATGTGTGATTTCCCCTACTCTTATAGGATCGGGCCGTACGCCACGGTGGATTTAAAGATACTCTTATAGGATCGGGCCGTACGCACGACGGATTTAAAGATACTCTTATGGGATCGGGTCGTACGCCATGGCGGATTTAAAGATACTCCTATGGGATCGGGCCATACGTCACGGTGGATTGAAAGGTATTTGTATATAATTGAGTCAGCACACGAGTCGCAGGTATGATTCGCGATCGTGGGGAGCTTTACGACTATTCAGTGTTTATATACTACCTTACGACCCCGACCGGTTGTCTTATTCCTATGTACGTATTACTATTTGTTACTGTTTCATAGATATTGACTTGTCAGAAATTTGAGGAAGAGAAAGTGAGAACCGTTATCTACTTTGATATTTGAGGAAAAGAAAGTGAAAATTGTTATTTACTGTCGGTGTACTTGGATTTCTGTGCCTTACACGTATTTGCTTACACCGTCATATATGCCTATTGTCTTCATTATATCATGTTATATTATACCGTTGGACCTTAGTGAGTGTCAAGTCGACCTCTCGTCACTACTTCTTCGAGATTAGACGGGATACTTACTGGGTACATATATGTATATGTACTCATACTACACTTTTTGTGCATTTTGTTGTACAGGTACCTTTATAGTACAATGATTAATTTGGAGACATATATGGGCTGCATTCATCCGGAGGCATTCCGCAGCTGATAGAGTCTCCCATCTATGTATTTCCATTTTATCTTTAATGCCCTTGTCCAATTTGTTCCTCGGACAAACGTTGTATAATTGTTTAAATTCGTGGAAGTTGCTCATGTACTTGTGTCACCGAGTTCTGGGGATGCGTTGGTATTTCTTTTACTATATTAAGTGGATTTCCTGTCGTATTTAATTTACGAGAATTTTTAATCATTTGGTTATGAAATGCAGAAAAAGGCAAGATTTCGAAATTGTTAAACAGGAAGGTATTTCAACTGATTAAGGGGTTGGCTTGCCTGACAGTGATGTTCGGCGCCATCACAATCCATAGGTTTTGAGTCGTGACATATCTCTTGACCCATTAATTGTTATCCCCTATAGCTATCTCTTTTACAGTAAAAGAACACACTAATTAATTTTACTATTTCCTACTGATCAAAACTCTAGAAATAAAAACCATAATGAAAATTGCTAACAGAAATAAAGTTAATAAAGAAAAACTCTAAAGTTGTTATCCATGGATATTTATAATCCAAGCCCCCAACCTGCCAACCAGATGCTTAAAAAGCTTATGAAAACGGGGACTTAACGAGTTTTAGCCCTCTTTTCACCGTTGTTGTACGAGTTTCATGCTTTTTGACAGTTTTTTAAGAAGGAAACATTTGTGCATCATTGAGGTAATCTTTTTGGACTCATTAACTCGATTATATGTTATTAAAGATCAAATTAACAGTGTTTAATTAAGGAAAATCAGTGGGAAAAGGGGAAACTAGGGCTTGAGTTTAAGAAACCTTTTAGGGGTAATTGAGGGGTCATTCGTACTCCGATTTTAGAGTTCTTTATATGTACAGACTCGTGAGATGATGAGTCTCATTTTGGTATAAAGTATGTTGAGTTTCGAGACGTGGGTCTAGGGGTCAGGTTTTAGCTAAATTCGGCTTTTCTGCTTAAAGTTGATATTTTCGATTGGGTTTCACTTCCCTAGCATATTGTGATGTGGTAAATCTGAACTTGATAGGTTTGGAGCACTCGGAAGTTGATTCGAGGGGCAAGCGTGTTGTAGAGTAGCTTTTCGGGCTAGTTTGAGGTAAGTAATGTCTTTAAATCCTGTCCTGAGGATATGAAACCCCGTACTTTACATCCTTTCACGATTTTGGAGTGACGCACACACTGGATGATGAGTGTGGGGCGTGCACGAATTGGAAATTTAGAAATATGTTCCTTTTTAGGCAACTATTGAGTTGCGAAATTGCGCATATGTTAAATAATATTACTATGTTTTGATATATTTGGGTTGTAAGCCATGTTTGGGGACTAGTGCTGATCTGATTTAATCCCTTGGGGGTTATTTTCTGATATTCTCACTATTTTGATGATGATTTTACACTCAGTCCTTCATGTTAAATTGTTGACACTCAGATTTGTTGAAATTGTTATTTCTTGAAATGAAATATTGTTTTGGGTCGAGAACCCCGTTTATTTATGGCCTGAGTGGCATGTTGAGAGTGTCTGACTGAGTGAGGCCGAGGGAAAATATTGTGAGAATATTTATGATATTAGAGAGACCGAGAGCCTTAGTGATTGATGCCATGATTTGGCTTATTTATAGCGTTTGGGCTGTAGGAGCCCCTCCGGAGTCTGTACACACCCCCAGTGAGCGCAGGTACCTACTAAGTGCGAGTGCATTGGAAGGTATGAGTGATAGTGAGGTTGCCCGAGGGTCTGATGCTAAGTGATGGTGAGGTGCATAGTGACTGTTAATGAGTGATGGTGAGGTGCTGAGTGACTTATGAGTAATGCTTTGGCCCGAGGGACAGTTTATATTGATATTTTGCTGAGCTTTTGATTATGATTCACCTCATTTTCCATACTGAGATTTTTGGGAGTTTACTGAGAAATATTTGAAAATATACTTGTTTAAAGAATTTTTACGGAAATTGGTTTTCAAACATATGTACTAAATGTATATTTTATTGAGACTCAGTATTTTACTGTTTTGTGGATTGGTGTTGTGTGCTGTGTGTTTCTTATCTTTAGACTTAATTTATTTTTATTACTACTGAGTTGGCGTACTCATCATTACTCCCTACACCTCTGTGTGCAGATCCAGGTACTGGTTCTGAGTAGTAGTTGTCTGAGACCGCACGACGTCAGCATTCGGGATATCGAGGTAGCTGTCCAGCGTTCACAGCTTCTCCATTTCCCTTCCTTCATTTATTACTTAGTATTTTGTTCTGAGACAGTGTATTATGACATTAGCTGTATTATCCTCAGTCTTAGATGCTCGTGATCAGTTGACTCCAGTTCTGGGATTTGGTAATAGACTGTTAGATTATATGATGCTTTGTTAAAGACTTAGAAGATTTTATATTTGTTATTAAAGATTTTATTAAAAGAAATGTGTAGTTATGTGATACCGGCTTGCCTAGTTCCACAATAGGCGTCATCACGACCAGTTAGGATTTGGGGTCGTGACATGCTACCTGTGCAAACTTCAGCTTATTTAGTGTTGAAATTTTTAAAAATGAACTAAATAACTTCAGCATCTTCTACTGAAGTTTTTGAAAAAGCTTTATGACAAAACTAAACCTCGGCTTATTTAGCGCTGAAGCTTTTACAAAAGAATTAAATAACTTCAGCATCTTCTACTGAAGTTTTTGAAAAAGCTTTATGACAAAACTAAACCTCGGCTTATTTAGCGCTGAAGCTTTTACAAAAGAATTAAATAACTTCAGCATCTTCTGCTGAAGTTTTTGAAAAAGCTTTATGACAAAACTAATGAATCCAGGTTGAAACTTTAGCTTATTTACTGCTGAAGTTTTTACAAATGAACTAAATAACTACAGCAGCTTCTGCTGAAGTTTTTGAAAAGCTTTATGACAAAACTAATGAATCCAGGACAAACTTCAGCTTATTTAGTGATGAAGTTTTTACAAATGAACTAAATAACTGCAGCATCTTATGCTGAAGTTTTTTAAAAAGCTTTACGAAAAACTATTGAATCCAGGACAAAACTTTAGCTAAAACATGCTTAAGTACAACAAATAGATAACAAAACTTCAGCTAGTAGAATGCTTAAGTTCAGTAATTACAAACAACTTCAGGCCCGACTCCTAGAATGCTGAAGTTTTTGTGATTGCCTTTGCTACTTCAGGCCCGTATGCCTGAAGTTTATGCGAAAAGTGGGTACGCTTGCAATACTTTTTGCAAAGCGGGTATAAGTTAAAACGTGACACAGAAAGCGGGTATAGATGAAAATGCCCCCTCCAGGACCCTCATGGGCCGGCCCACCATTTTTATAATTATTTTTCATATTTTGTAAAATTTATGTTTTAACCTATATATATATGTAACGACCCGGTCCGTCGTTACGCAGTATACGTATCTATTCCTTTATTTCTGTCTTGTAGTAGCTCGGTTAGACTGTTCATGAAGTGTTGGGGTTGGTTGGTTCGGGTTCGGAGTGAAAATAGAGTGGATTGAGACACTTAGTCTCTAACAAGAGCTTTAGAGTTGGAAAAGTAACCCCGGTGTTGACTTATTGGTAAACGACCTCGCAATGC
>ML251363.1:80415-92162 GCA_005239495.1 Nicotiana undulata | reverse complement strand
ATAACAAAAACTACAAAAGAATTCATAGTCAATGGTAAAAGAACAAAAGAGGAGGATAAAGATTGATGCCCAATTTTCCTCCTTGCCTCTTGCCCTTGCTTTTGATGTTTTCCACTTTAAAAACTGATTCATTTTCTCTCTTGGGCGAATTCCTTAAGTTTATATAGGGTTTGGGGCTTAAAATCCCGTATTTTTGCACTTTAGTCCCTGAAGTTTACGCGTCCTGCCGCGGTCGCACCGCGGTTACACCATAACCGCGGCCAAACAGGTTCTCTGAATCTGAGGCTGCTTCCTACCGCGGTTGCACCGCGGCCGCGCCCGTACCGCGGCAAGCCTGCTTCAGCTCTGCTTTTGCTTTTTATTTGGTGCACTTTGTGGGTATTATTTGATTGGCCTCCTTTTTCCCGTAATTGACTCCAAAAATGTTCCAACGTCCTTTTCTTGTGATAAATCACCTGCAATGCATGAAAAGCACTAATCAGAGCATTTTGTTATCAATATTTACATTAAAAACGATGCAAAATGTGGTTCCTTAGGGTCCTAATTATAGTAAAATTCACCTATTATCAGACTACCTCGATGTCGCCTGTGTGGACTGAAGGATACTCCCTCTGTCAATGTCCACTGGGTCCGGCTACGTAATCTGCACAACATAAAGAAGTGCAGGTGTAGCATCAGTACAACCGACCCCATGTACTGAGAAAGTGCCGAGCCTAACCTCGGCAAAGTAGTGACGAGGCTAGACACGACAACAAAAAATCACATGTACAGTTCTACAATATATAACAGGGAAATAACAGGAAATAAACATTTAAGTACGGCAAGGAAGGGAACAGACAATGGGAGAAACAAAGAGAACAATAATGAATAACTGAACAAGACGACAATATAGAAGAGTAAAGGTCAACAAGAAGTAACAACATAAACAAATATGTACACGGCATCACCCTTCGTGCTTTATTCTCATCCTTACCAAAACAAGTACACGACATCACCCTTCGTACTTTTACTCTCGTCCTCACAATGCAATAAATACATAAAAGGGCACGGCATGTTCCTTCGTGCTTTTAAATGTAAAATCATGGCACGGCATCACCCTTCGTGCTTTTACTCTCTTCCTCACAATGCAATGAATGAAATGAATACACGGCATCACCCTTCGTGCTTTACACTCTTCCTCACCCAATCAACATCAAACAACAACTTAGCAAGGAAATCAACAGTAGGAAGTACATTTCATAACCACCCAACAGGGGATAACAACCAAAACAATACCGCCCGGAAAGGGACTCAGCTAAAACCAATCTCTTACGAGTATATAACTTAACAAAATCAATCCTCAACTGGAACAACTTATCACAAATCCTTAATCAAGTATATTCATCAAATAAACAACTTCCTAAATGAATCTACTTCATAAAACAATGAATATCGAAGTAATAACATGTAATACACCAAAATCGACTCACGGGCATGCTTGACAAACAATGTATAGGTACTCGTCACCCCACCTATACGTTGAACATGATAGAAACAAGTAGCACATACGACTCAACACATATTCCCTCAAGCTAAAGTTAGGCCAAACACTTACCTCGGCTCCAAGAATGCCAATCAAGCCTCTAACACCATTTTTCCTCTCGAACTCGACTCTGAAACAAGCCTATCTGGACATAATTGACTCAATAACATCAATAATTACTCAATAATTCAATTCCAAAGCCTAATTATTGAATTACCAACATTCTTCCAAAAATTCCAAAATTCGAGCCCGGGCCTGCTTGGTCCAAACACGAGGTTCGGACCAAAGCCCGATCACCCATTCCCCCACGAGCCCGAATATACAATTTATTTTGAAATCCGACCCCAAAACGAGGTTGAATTCCCAAAAATTCAAAAATCCCTAACTCTACCCAAAACCCCAATTTCTACCCTTTAATCCCATTATTTTAGGCCTAGAATCTAATAATTGTTGATGAAAATGAAAAAAAATGAGGTTATAATCACTTACCTAAGAGGATATGGTGATGGATCTCTTCAAAGGTCGTCTATGGGGTTTGGGGAAGAAGGGGTTTATGAAAATGGGGGATAAATCCCGTAAGTATTCTGTTTTGAAGTATTAAAAATCACTGGACGAATTATACATGTGCGATCGCGGAAAGAGAGATGCGATCGCACAGTGTAATCCAACCCCCCGGTTCACCTAACCTACTATNGGGCCCCCCCCCCCCCCCCCCCCCCCCCCCATGCGATTGCACAGAGTACCAGCCCCTCCCCCCTTTCTCAAGCTATTCGATCACAGCTAATCCTATGCGATCACATAGAGTATTGCATCAGACACCAGAAACTCTACCTTACATCAGATTTTTCGACATTTTTGCACCCCGACACCTACCCGAAACTCACCCGAGCCCTCGGGGCTCAAAACCAAATATACCCACGACTTCAAAAATATCCTACGGTCTTATTCGAGTAATTAAACCACCAAAATAACATCAAAAATAATGACTTAAACTCCAAAATCTATAGAATTTTCTCAAAACTACATAAACTTCAAATTTTCCATTTTTAGTCCGAATTACCTCAAACAGAGTCCGTTTCTTACCAAATTTCACAGGTAACACATAATAAACATATTGAACCTGTTACGGGCTCCGAAATCATAATACGGGCTTGGTAACACAGGTTTCTCATCAAAGTTCATTTTCAAAAGCCTTTATATTTTTCAGAAAATAATTTTCTTTAAAAATTCATTTCTCGAAATTCGATTCCGGGCATACACCCAAGTCCCATATTTTCCTACGGATCCTCGGGGATCGTCAAATTACGGGTCCGGGTCCGTTTACCAAAAATGTTGACTAAAGTCAACTTTATTCAATTAATTACCATAAATTCAACATTTATTCAATTTTCCACATAAAGGCTTCCCGGCTACACGCCCGGACTGCGCACGTACATCGAGGTGAGATAAATGGAGGCTTTCAGGGCCCGAAATACGGATTAAGTTAAAATTACACGGGATGACCTTTTGGGTCTCACAAGGTTATAAATCGATGAATCAATTTACAAGTGTATAAATCCCTAAAATAACCCGACCCCCTACCTCGGGTTCTTTTAGGGATTGATTGACTTGTCAAGATCCTAATTAGTATATATAATTTTTCATTAAATATACATGTGTGTAAATTGATTAATCGACTTATAACCTACTCAGATGCATCATTGAATACTCAAAACAAAACGTCACGACCTATATCAATTAATCTGTTACAATTGATTCATCGACTTATAACCTAGTGATGAATGAATGTAATTCATTAACTCTGTTATAATACAAATAATGAATACAGTATCATATACTATAACATGCTATATATGTAGTTAAAGCAGCACGAAGTGTGTGTGTTATATATATACACACACTAACATATACTATAACAAGATATATATACGTTATAGTATTACAGTGAAGTGTCTATGTGTGTGTGTGTGTGTGTGTGTGTGTGTGTGTGTGTGTGTGTGTATATATATATATATATTAGGGATTTATACACTTGTAAATTGATTCATCGACTTATAACCTACTCAGATGCATCATTGAATATTAAAAACAAAACGTCTCGGCTTATATATATATAACACGCTTCGTTGTACAATTTTAACTACATATAGCATGTAGAGTATATTTTAGTGTATTCATCTCTTGTATTACAAAAGTGTTAACGGATTACATTTATATTATTCAGATTGTAAATATAAAAGTGATTTTTAATTTTGACCAATGTTGACCCGAAAAGCGACCAACTTTGGTCGCTAATTATCCAGAAATTAAAATTAGCGACCAAAGTCGGTGGCTAAATTTAAATCAGATTTATTTTATATTTTATATAATATTTTAAATAATAATATAATTGTTAAACGTTAGAACTGGGTCCTAGATTAGCGACCAAAGTTGGTCTCTATCGGCTTCCCCTTTCTTAAGCGACCAACTTTGGTCGCTAATTTTAAATTATATTTATATATTTTATATTTTTTATATAATAATATAACTGTTAAACGTTAGAACTGGGTCCCAGATTAGCGACCAAAGTTGGTCTTTATCTGCTTCCCCTTTCTTAAGCGACCAAAATTTTAAATTATATTTATTTATATTTTATAAATTTTTTAATATAATAATATAATTATTAAAATTTTATAAATGGGTCCCACTTTAGCGACCAAAGTTGGTCGCAAATTTTAATATTTCTTTGACCAAGCAAGTCTAACCAGTCCGGTCAATATTTTGACCATATTATCGACCAAAAGCGACCAACCTTGGTCGCTAATGTATTTAGAATTATTTTTTAATAATTTTCTCCAGTTTAGCGACCAACTTTGGTCGCTATTCTTGACAGACCAATTTTGGTCGCAAAATGTTGGTCGCTTTTTTCCGGATTTTTAGTAGTGTGTATGATCACTTTCTCATCAAGTGTCAATGAAATGCGTCAATTTCTTTGTTCTTCAATATTCATATCATATGTTATGATTTCTTATATCTTTTTCGAATGTGAAGTGATTGTTATAATTAAGGTATCATATTGATTTTTCTGTTTATTTACTAAATTGGGTTCACCTTGAAAGTATACATCAACGAAAAATTATTGTCATACGACTAAAAAAATAGCTATTATGCTACTAAGAAAATTCTCATATAAGAATATTTTAATAGATCATATATTTATCAATTTTTTATATTTTTACTAAACATATATATTTACTTATCAAAAATTTAACCGAATAAGATTAAAATAATATTTAAATAACAAAAAATTTAAAAATCTGAAAAACTCAAAATCGAATCAATTCAAACCGTTAATCAACTAAGTCCATGCATATCCCTAACGGTGGGTATTAATGCATTGCAAATGACCGTTAACATTCTAAATGGTACGACGGTTAACATCATATGATAGGAATTAACAAATAAACAAAGGAGGTGACGCTGCAAACATTTCTTCTTACTGAGGATAGATACACGAATTTATCTTCTTTGTTTTTCATTTAGAATTATTCCAACTAGTACGATTTTTCTCTCACTGGACCCCCTCACGATATGTGAGTCATTAACTGTGCTTTCCTTTTTCATGCATTTATGAGATATTAATATATCTTAGGTGGGACGACGAGTCGACTATTAACAAGTAGTCAATACGTTGTCCTTGATTTGATATAGCATACTACTTCCTTTTTAAGTTTATTCGCAAATGAATGACACTTTATGTACTCCAATTGATAACTAATTTAATTTGACTCATGTTCGTCATCACCCTCTACCTTTGTCGGAATTTTTACTCAAACTTTCTGTTGCAGAGCAAAATGGTCCAATCACCAATTTGCCATGTACGTCTGCTTTATCCAAAACCAACCTTGTAATAATTAATCAGCGTATGGCGTAGATTCTATTATAGTCTTAATAGGTTAATATGTTTGATCGATGGTATAAAATTATACCATCAACCAAATATGATAATAAATTTAATTTCAGACTTAATACTAGATATTTCACTTTATTCCCCCTTATTCCATCAAACTTGGAATTATTTTATCCCATTTTTCAGGTGCAATAAAATAGTCCAGAGATTATAATTCTGGGATAACTTAGTTCGCTTACCAACCAATTCTAAGGGGTCGTTTGGTATGAGGTATAAGAAGGTATAAGGGTAGTATAAAAATATAATACCATCTTAATATCATGTTTGGTTAGCAAATCAGATATAAGTTATCCTGGTATTAATTTTAACACTGGGATAACTTATATTTTATAAAAGGTAGAGTAATTAGCACCGGTATAACTTATACCTTCTTCTTAGAAATTATGCAATTGTCATTATTAACACAACATACCAAACAATAAATAAACAACAATCTCATCCGACATAACTTATCCCAATATAACTTATACCGGTATAAATTGTATTCCAATCAAACGACCTCGAGGGTTCTGTAGAACACGGTAGGATGACATGGAAAGAACAAGCTTGAACATAGATGAAATGAAACAGCCTGCATGACGTGGATGTCATTCGTTAGGGGTCGTTTGGTAAGCTGACTAAGTTATTCCGAGAAAATAGTCTCAGGATTACAATCCCTGAACTATTATCTCGAGTTTGATAGAATAAGGAGGATAAGGTGAGATATTCAGAATTAACTCTGAGATTAAATTTATACCATATTTGGTTGATGGTATAAATTTATCTTGATCAACCAAATATCATAAAATTCAATCCCTTACCATCAACGCATCCTACGCTAATATTATTATTATATAAAATAAAAAGTAATAGCAATAAAAAGGTGCTCACTAGAAGTTACTTATGTTTTCTACTAAATTAAACTTATTCATATTTGTATGACGCGTCGTTAAAATTTCCTTTCCGAAGATGCTAGCAGCTTAAAATTTTGTACTCCAATAAGTATTGATTTTCTTTTTCACCCAGTAACCGTTAAGTCAGAATGTTAGTTTCTTTGCATGCCCAAATGGCGTAGAAAATAAACATTTCCCCGATAAAAAAGACAAACATGGCATTTCCATGTTCTCAACAGACTAACCAACTGAAGGGCAAAGAATGGGCGGAGAGATGCATTTTAACTCTGGCAACTAACTGAAGTGAACTCTTACTTAGGTTTCTTCTGCTTTTTGTTTTTTTGCTGCTACTTCTTTTTTCCAGATCTTTCACATATGAGTGATCAGCTCCATTTCTTCTTCTTTCCCATGATGGCTCATGGCCACATGATTCCTACACTAGACATGGCCAAGCTCGTCGCTTCACGTGGCGTTAAGGCCACCATAATCACCACTCCTCTCAATGAACCTGTTTTCTCAAAAGCAATTCAAAGAAACAAGAATTTAGGAATCGAAATTGACATCCGTTTGATCAAATTCCAAGCTGTTGAACACGGCTTGCCTGAAGAATGCGAGCGCCTCGATCTCATCCCTTCCGATGACTTGCTCCTAAACTTCTTCAAGGCTACAGTTATGATGCAAGAACCACTAGAGCAACTTATTCAAGAATGCCGCTCAAATTGTCTTGTTTCTGATATATTCTTTCCTTGGACTACTGATACTGCAGCCAAATTTAACATTCCAAGATTGGTTATTCATGGCACAAGCTTCTTTGCCCTTTGTGTTGCGGATAGCATCAGGCTTCATAAGCCTTTTAAGAATGTCTCCTCTGATTCTGAAACTTTTGTTGTACCGAATTTACCTCACTAGAACACAATTATCCTCGTTTGATCGAATTGAGGAAGAGCTTAATATTCCCCTGATGGTAAAAGCGGTGAGAGAATCGGGCTTGAAGGGCTATGGAGTTATCTTCAACAGAGCTTCTACGAGCTTGAACGAGATTATGTCGAACATTATACCAAGTTTCTAGGTAGAAAAGCTTGGGCTATTGGCCCGCTTTCGATGTGCAACAGGGACATTGAAGATAAAGCTGAAAGAGGGAAGCAATCCTCTATCGATAAACACGACTGCATGAAATGGCTTGATTCAAAAAAATCAAGTTCCGTCGTTTACATTTGTTTCGGGAGCATAGCAAATTTCATCATATTACAAATGCGTGAACTAGCTATGGGAATAGAAGCTTCAGGACATGAATTCATTTGGGTTGTTAGAAGTACAGAACAAGACGACAACGAAGAATGGCTGCCTGAAGGATTCGAGGAAAGAACAAAAGGAAAAGGATTGATAATAAGAGGATGGGCACCCCAATTGTTAATTCTTGATCACGAAGCTGTAGGAGCTTTTGTTACGCATTGCGGATGGAATTCCACGTTGGAAGGAATATCAGCAGGAGTGCCAATGGTGACATGGCCTGTATTTGCGGAGCAAATCTTTAATGAAAAGTTGGTAACTGAAGTCTTGAGAACTGGGGCTAGCGTTGGTGCCGTGAAATGGCAAAAAACATATAGCGAGGGAGTGAAAAAAGAAGCAATAGCAAAAGCAATAAGCAGGGTAATGGTGGGTGAAGAAACAGAAGGATTCAGAAGCAGAGCCAAAGCGTACAAGGAAATGGCGAGGAAAGCTGTTGAAATAGGAGGATCATCTTACTCTGATCTGACTACTTTGCTCGAAGATATAAGTACATATAGTTCCATAAGTGATTAACGATTTATCCCTACTAGAATAAGGATGTAACTGGTTAGTGGTTACTTATTTTGCTCGCACACATAATCTGATTTTTTTATGAGTCTCAAGTTAAGAATATCTATCACAAAGGGTGTGTTTGGCATGAAGGAAAATATTTTCCGGAAAATATTTTTCAATTTTCTTATGTTTGGTTGGCTTAAATTTTTTGGAAAACATTTTCCTCACCAATTCATTTTGAAAATGTTTTCCATATCAAGATAAGGGAAAATATTTTCCAAAACTCCTTCTCAATCTTTCCCATCCCATTTACCCTCACACACCCCCCTCCCACACCCACCCACCTAACTCCACCACATGCCCTCTCTNTTCAAAATTTTACAAGTTCTAAAGATATGAGTTCGGAGGTTTATGTGTTTCGAAGTTTACGGGTTTAGAAATTATAAAGTTTACGGGTTTGAAATTTCGCGGTTTCGAAAGTTTTGCGGTTTAAAAGTTTATGAAATTTGTGGGTTCGGAAGGTTGTTGGTTCGAAAGTTTATGACCTCGTATTTATTGTATCAAAATTATTTACGAATACTCTTGAGAAAATATTTTCCTTGATTTGCGTACCAAACACCAGAAAATGAATAAAATTACTATTTGTTTTCCAAGAAAACATTTTCCTGGAAAACATTTTCCTTTATACCAAACACACCCAAAGTCTACATAGTTTAGCAAAGGAATTTTTACATACATATACAATATATCAAACTATATTATCTTTTCTATTTAAGTTTTACTATAATTACATATTATATACCCAATTACTATTTATATACATTTTAAGGGAATTAATTATAATAATTAGTGTTCTAAAATCACTCTAACGTATCTTCCACTCCCCTCACGTTTCTCTCTCCACATCCCCACGTATCTTGCACAAGAGAGCAGCAATTCCACAGTTGACAACCATTAAAAAGCTTTGAAACTTTGAGTTCGAATTTGGGTTTTCAAAAAACATTATTTGTTTGAATTGGGTGTCGTTGCAAAGAATTGGGAATTCTCTCTACATCTCTCTATCTCTCAATCCCTAGTTTCAGTAATGTAAAGCAAAGGAAAAGAGAGTAGCAATTCCACCATTGAGAACCATTAAAAAGCTTTGAATTCGAATTTGGATTTTCAAAAACCATTATTTGTTTGGATTGGTGTTGTTGCAAAGAATTGGGAATATGGTTTAGAGTTTATATCTCAATTTTGAGAGTGTTTTGGTGAAGATTAGACTTGATTTTGGCTGAATTTCATATTGAAACTCGAAAAAGAATAAGAAGACATTATATACATTATTTTTACGAAATTGAAGTAAAATTGTAGAAAAATTGTATTCTGTTGTTTATATATATATTTTTCTATTTAATTATTGTATGAAAGTTGAACAATATTGTATAAAAAATTATATTTAAGTTGTATGATATTGTAGTTGTATATAACTGAGTAGAAATAGTTTATGAAAATTATAGATAAGTTGTATAATATATAATTAGTTGTATGAATATATTTTTTTACAATGTATAAATCAGATACGAAATATACAAAAGACATATTGTATAAAATTTGTATTTAAGTTGTAAGTTTTTGTAGTTGTATTTAACTGGGTAGAAATAATGTGTGAAAATTTGTAAATAAGTTGTAGATAAATTATATAATATATAATTAATTGTATGAAATTTATTTTTACTATGGATAAATCAGATACAAAATATACAAAAGACATATTATATTAAATTGTATGTTATTGTAATTGTATTTAAGTGTATAAATCATTCTTGACTTGCTGCTCATCACAGGTGTAGACAACCAGAACACATACAAATACAAAGACCAAGTTAACAGAAGAAACAGCCACACGAAGACAATAATACCCCAAAATCATGACTACTAATTTTTATAAGCCATTTTCAATCACTTGCTCGGTTGTTGCTTTCTTGCTTTTTGCTTCTATAGTTAGTACTGTTATCTCAGAACCTACCGCGGGTTACAAGATTTGCTTTTTATCTGTTTAGATAATCAATTAATATTACTGTTTTAAGCATTTTTTTGAATTGAATGATGAATGTGCAGAGTTCACTCTTTTCATGATTAAAATCTTTACGAGTCTATCAGATGTTGAAACCAATGATTCCCTTTTGGTTTTGCTGGAGAGTCCAGATGGAGATCTAATAGATTGTGTTCTATCTCATCTTCAACCAGCTTTTGACCATCCTCACCTTAAAGAGATGAAACCGTTAAAATAATGCGAGTATTTTATCAGTGAAATAATTTAAAATAATGGAAGATCTGGAGCAACAAAAGGGGAGAGGGGAGAAAAAAAAAAGAAAATTGTGTAACTAAATCCCTTGATTGAAGGCACAAATAATGAATTTGGGAATCTTTTAAGGTGGATTGTATATATTTTATAAACAAAATTTATATATACCGTGTAATTAGCTAAACATGAACATTATAAGCAATAAAGTTTCAACTAGTGTATAGAAATGAAAATAGCAAACACAATTCGAAGTTAAAGTTAATACTAGTTCCTTCCCGAGCCCAATTTATGAAGCTTTGTCTAAAAAGCAGGAATACACACACACAAGTTTTGGAGCAGAAGAGCCGTTTTCAATATATTATATTAAAAGCATGAAGTCCCTTAAAGAAATGTCGTTCGTTTTTTTTATCTTTTTAAAATATAATTTATATTAGACAAAATAGTCATTTAATTATTTTTCTAATATTGACTTTGATTTAAATTATATTTAATTCGAGTGTTTTTAAACATTGGGAAAGTTTTGACAACGTTGTACTCCTTTAGGTTTAGAAGGGTCCCTTTTTTGTTAATAAAATATTCACTTTCAACTCCATTTGAGTCGAGGAATTAGTAGTCACGACTAGGGGTGTTCATAAAAATCCAAAAAATCGAACCAAATCGAAAACCGACCAGAAAAACTGATACTTTTTAGATTTAGTTTGGTTTGGTTTTGAATTTTAAAAACCGATCAAATTTAGTTTGGTTTTGGTTTTAATCAATAAATAACCGAAAAAACCGAACCAAAACAACTATAAAGTAACTATTTAATTTTATTATTACACCTATATATATATATATATATATATATTAGGATAAGCATGCGGTGGATTATATCAAATATGAAAGAAAAAAGTACAAGCTCAAATTTTTAAATGTTAAGCTTATCTATCGATATATATTATTTCACAAAGCGCATCTTACCAGAAATTGTTATCGGTGAATTGGACGAAAATTCATTTTCACGAGAAAAAAATATTTCTTTAGCAATATTATTTTCTATTATTTCCATCACTATTATAATTTTGTAGTCGTACACAATCAACGAATTGGCATAACCTACTATGCAATGCTTCTAATATATCAAATATCCATCTGATTTAATAATTTTCTAGTTCGTGATATTTCTACAATAGATAGATTAAGCAACATCAACTATTGTTATAAATGCTTCACATTTTAAAGTTTATTCCATGTCTTTAATAAATTATAACCTCTACCTTTTTACAGCTATATATATATATATATATATATATATATATATATATATATATATATATATATGTGTGTGTGTGTATT